>JACEEZ010006003.1:397500-431765 GCA_016584305.1 Chionoecetes opilio | reverse complement strand
GATGGAACTAAGATAGACTTGTAACTTCATGAGAAATTTTAACATATATTTTTTTTTTTTATAAAGAGGCAAAAAATTTTTCGTTTTAAGGGTTTTCGTTTAAAATTCTGTTCCCTAACGAGGCAAAAATTTTTCTGTCCTTTTAAGGTTTCATGTTTAAAATTCTGTCTACTATGTGTTAACTCATGAAAACTTTTTTTAAATTTGATGGCCGAAACTTTCAATTTAATAAAAAAGGGAAAAGAATGGGGTGAAGGGGTTTATAGATTTTTTTTTTTTTTTATCTTGTTTTTTTGGTGAGGTGATATAGTTATGTGTTTCCCTTGGGTCAATAAATCTATTATACAATCAAAAATCAATTAATAATATTTAAAAAAAATTTAAAATCAATCAATTATCAAAAAAATACAGTGGTCCCTTTGATTTTAGGGAGGCCCCAATTACGAGTTTTCCAGTTACGAGCAGCGCTGGCGATTTTTTGCTTGATTTGCGAGCCAAAATCGAGTTAAGAGTTTTTTTTTGTTTTTTTACGAGTGAGTTTTCAGATACGCGCCGAGTTGCGCAGCAAACCCCCACAACATCCGCCAAGCACCCCGCTCTCACTCGTTCACTTCAGGGGTTTCCTTGCCGTGGAAGCATCTCTGTTTTTTGTTTGCCACCAGGCGAATGCAAATGGGAGGGTGATGCAGTACGTTTAGCGGCAGTTCCACCCACAGCTGTTCCAACAGCTGATAAACAGAGTTTAACATGGCGAATGCAAAGGCGGAGGGTGAGTGCAGTATTTTGCGGCAGTCCAACCCACACTGATACACATTTGTAAACACTAGCGAATGCAAATGGGGGGGGGTGAGGCAGTCCTCATATAAGTACAGAAAAAAATTGGGGTTTTTTTTTGGGGTGGAACGGATAATGGAATTTAAATTTAATTTCAAGGGGAAAAAATGATTTATACGAGCAAATTGAGTTCGGCTAATCAATGAAGAATTAAAACCCAAAATAAGGTCCACTGTATTCTAAAAAAATTTCTAGAAAAAATAAACCCGGCAAATCACCCATTTTCCCTTTTGTTTCTTTGGGCTCCGAGGTGGTGGGTCCGGGGTCCACCCAAACCTTTGCCAATGCCCCGGGAAGGGGGCAAGGGCCCTGGAAAGAGAATAAAAAAATACCCTTTTTTTTAAAAAATATATAAGGGCAAATGGAAAAAAACGCATTGCAAGGGAAATTTTAAAGGAAAAAATTTATGGAAAAAAAGATTAAGAAAAATCGTCTATATTCTATCTTATTTGCTTAGACTTAGTGAATTCCCTCGTGTCTCAAAATCTGTTGTTGTTGTTGTTTTCGATGCGTTCAGGTGAGAATTTCAATTTATTTTTATTTTTTTTTTGAAATTATATAGTAGGTAAGGAAAAGTGAAACCCAAACCCAAAACCCAATACAGTAACGGGTTTGTAGGGAATGTATGGAGAGAGAGGAGAGAGAGAGAGAGAGAGAGAAGGAGGGGAAGAGAGAGAGGAGGAAAGAGAGGGAGAGACAGAGGAGAGAGGAGAGAGGAGAGGAGAGAGAGAGAGAGAGATAATAAAAAGAGTAGAATTTTTATAACAGGTACATTGGAACTTTTTCCATTACTATTTTTCCCCTTCCCTAAGACTAAATCTTTTCAAGAGAGGAGTAACGAGACCCCTCCGGGAAACAAAATTGGCCCATCTGCCCCCTTTATATTCTTACGTCTTCTTCAAGGATGGAAATTAACCGGGCCCCTTTGATACTTTCTTTTTTATTTTCCCCCTTGACCAATCCTTTGTGTGGGAGAAAAAAAAAAGAAAAAAAAAAAAAAAAAAAAAAAAAAAAAAAAAATTTCCCAATCCTTTGGACAAAAAAAAAAAAAAAAAAAAAAAAAATAAATAAAAATAAAAATAAAAAAAAATAAATAAATAAAAAAATAATAAATAAAAAAGCCTATCCCACCCCAATGTTGATTGCTTAAGAACAACAAAAACAACAATAAACAGTACTACAGGTAAGGAATTTCTCCCCAGTTTCGGGCACGAGAAGGGCGGCGTTTGGCTCCTTACACGTTGGGACCTGTCCACCCCGTCAGGCCCCCGTGACACAGAAAAACCCTTGCGGCCCTGCAAAACACATGGGCGACCCCTTAGCTTAGTGATCACGGCTCGGGGGTTGATTGTTTTAAACCAAAAGGGGGGAAAGGTTCAGACATCAGAGGTCATATGGCGGGGGCACTTGAAAAGCATAAAAAGGGTCAGGGGTAGGGGAGAGTGAGTGAAACGGTGGGGAAGGGAAGGAATGGTTTTACAGAGGTGGTTAGATAGATGAAGGATGTGGATTTGAAGGAATGGATTGTTACAGCAGGATGGTTAGATCAGATGAAGGATGTGGATTTGTTGGAGGAAGGAGATTAAATTACGGGACGATGGAGAAAAATAGATATTACTTATTGTCCCTTTTATCCCTTGCCGAACTTGCAAACACATGTAACATAAACTAATATAAACAAAACTAACTAATACTTCCAGCCTCATATAATTACAATCATGACAAAACGACGTAATTTATTCCTGACAACAAATTTCTCACGATCCCCAAACATCTCCCCACATGTTTTTCGTCTCACCCATTACATGACGAAACCTTGAATAACATAAGAACGTAAGAAAATAAGGAAGCTACATGAGGCCGCGAGACCTACACGTGGTAGTGCCTGTTACTTATACTACCTACATCTACTTTTCATCCCCATCCATTAAATTATCTAGCCTTCTTTTAAAGCTTCCTAATGACTGCCATTACTGCCTACCTAACTAGATGTGTAACCCCTTAGTTTACTGAACATGGCTCGATGGAGAAAAATATATAATCTAATTACTTACCAGAAAGGAAGGAAATAAGGTGATTATTAAATACTTGTAAAACTGCCTTCAATGATCCTAAGCCAATGGATTGTAAGATGTATACCTAAGCAAGACAAAACTCAACTTGACCTACTGACAGACTATGGCTAGCAGGATATCAATGAAACTAAAACTAACAAGAATGAGAGAGAATATTTCAGTGATGGTTGGTTGAAATAGTGGTGTGAGATGTTGCCCTGATTGATTGAGCATTTACTGGCATTGTCTGGCAACACACACTGGAGCATAATGTGCATCCAAGTTTGAGAGAGCTTGTAACATTTCTTGCCTTCACGCTGATATCAAGGAATTTCATCTCGTCCAACCACAGTAAATAAGCCTTTAATAACACGAGCAAACAGTGTGAGGACAGTGAACAAAACACGCAACACTTACATATACATGAAGCCTTGTGTGTGGCAGATGTCGCAGGGCTCCAGGGCGCCAAAGGTCATGATGTCCTTAATAACTTCCAACATCTGAAATGGCATTAAAAGTCATAATCATCACATTTTCTTATATAACATTTCCACTCAATTCGATAAGGGTTCACATTCACAAATGAGAGTATAAAAAATAGATAATTAGTATCAATATTATAAATTAGTATCAATAATTAGATAGATTACCCGTTAACCCCTTCACGCCCAGATCTTTCCTTGGCTATATAAGATAAGATAAGATTTTCATCCTATCTAGACACTTTGCAAGTACCAACTACAAGGTTATTGACTATACAAAGCGCCGCCACGTCAGCACGAACTAGGTAGACTCGAACCGCTGACCGAATGCACAGGGACGCTGCACATTGCGAGCTCACGTCTCTACCAACCTTGCCACCCTGACGGGCCCCTTGGCTATATGAAATCGTCTGTTGTTAGCCATAAAACTACGAAAAAGTAACTAAATAAAACAAATTAGCTAATGGACAAGGATATTAAACAGGTCATATCTATATAATATTGCTTATGTTAATTAAAATTGTCGAATGGTGGTTATATTACAATGAAAATTACGTTCTGGGCTTCAAGGGGTTAAAATCATTACACTATCAAGAGTAGACTTTCTAAATACATAGGCACTCCTCACTCTCAAAAGAGGATTGGCAGTGGCTGTCACTTATCATTAGAGGGTGGTGATGCGGTCTTCACACCATACCTTACACTACAGGATAAAAGCTGAGGTGCAATTCAGTTTCACAATCACAGTGCAAACTTTCCATCCTTCCCTTGCCATATACACAGCGTTGGATGAGAGCTTTGTTAAGTTGTATAGGTATGTTAAGTTATAAGTTATGGATAATAGTTATGTAGTTCTATGTCTAAGTTATGTATGTATAATAGTTATGTAGCTGTATATGTCTTAAGTTATGTAGCTGTATATGTATAAGTTATGTAGTTGTATATGTCTAAGTTATGTTAAGTTGCCTGAATCATATTGCTTGAGCGGTCACAAAGCATCAGTGCAATACTATCCAACATAACATGGAACATTCTATTATCAATATTGTTTATAGTGGAAAACATGCTCTAAAAAAAATGAGAACCCTTACTCCTCATAAACCTCTTACTGTCATAAACATGCACAAATTTTGGTCAGTAAGCATAAGAACATGAGAAAATAAGGAAGCTACAAGAGGCCGCGAGACCTACACGTGGTAGTTCCTGTTACTTAACACTACCTACATCCACCTTTCATCCCCATCCATGAAATTGTCTAGCCTCCTTTTAAAACTCCCTATTGACTACATCACAAAAACATGCTGGGATGAAGACCATTGCTCGACAGGACAAGGTACAACCCTGTGTCACCCTTACCCCTTACAAGGCACAACCCTGTCACCCTTACCCCTTACAAGGCACAACCCTGTCACCCTTACCCCTTACAAGGTACACACAACCCTGTGTCACCCTTACCCCTTCCAAGGCACAACCCTGTCACCCTTACCCCTTACAAGGCACAACCCTGTCACCCTTACCCCTTACAAGGCACAACCCTGTCACCCTTACCCCTTACAAGGCACAACCCTGTCACCCATACCCCTTACAAGGCACAACCCTGTCACCCTTACCCCTTACAAGGCACAACCCTGTCACCCTTCCCCTTACAAGGCACAACCCTGTCACCCTTACCCTTACAAGGCACAACCCTGTGTCACCCTTACCCCTTACAAGGCACAACCCTGTCACCCTTACCCCTTACAAGGCACAACCCTGTCACCCATACCCCTTACAAGGCACAACCCTGTCACCCTTACCCCTTACAAGGCACAACCCTGTCACCCTTACCCCTTACAAGGCACAACCCTGTGTCACCCTTACCCCTTACAAGGCACAACCCTGTGTCACCCTTACCCCTTACAAGGTACAACCCTGTGTCACCCTTACCCCTTACAAGGCACAACCCTGTCACCCCTTACCCCTTACAAGGCACAACCCTGTCACCCTTACCCCTTACAAGGCACAACCCTGTCACCCTTACCCCTTACAAGGCACAACCCTGTCACCCTTACCCTTACAAGGCACAACCCTGTGTCACCCTTACCCTTACAAGGCACAACCCTGTCACCCTTACCCCTTACAAGCCACAACCCTGTCACCCTTACCCCTTACAAGGCACAACCCTGTCACCCTTACCCCTTACAAGGCACAACCCTGTCACCCTTACCCCTTACAAGGCACAACCCTGTGTCACCCTTACCCCTTACAAGGCACAACCCTGTCACCCTTACCCCTTACAAGGCACAACCCTGTCACCCTTACCCCTTACAAGGCACAACCCTGTCACCCTTACCCCTTACAAGGCACAACCCTGTCACCCTTACCCCTTACAAGGCACAACCCTGTCACCCTTACCCCTTACAAGGCACAACCCTGTCACCCTTACCCCTTACAAGGCACAACCCTGTCACCCATACCCCTTACAAGGCACAACCCTGTCACCCTTACCCCTTACAAGGCACAACCCTGTCACCCATACCCCTTACAAGGCACAACCCTGTCACCCTTACCCCTTACAAGGCACAACCCTGTCACCCTTACCCCTTACAAGGCACAACCCTGTGTCACCCTTACCCCTTACAAGGCACAACCCTGTCACCCTTACCCCTTACAAGGCACAACCCTGTCACCCATACCCCTTACAAGGCACAACCCTGTCACCCTTACCCCTTACAAGGCACAACCCTGTCACCCTTACCCCTTACAAGGCACAACCCTGTCACCCTTACCCCTTACAAGGCACAACCCTGTCACCCTTACCCCTTACAAGGCACAACCCTGTCACCCATACCCCTTACAAGGCACAACCCTGTCACCCTTACCCCTTACAAGGCACAACCCTGTCACCCTTACCCCTTACAAGGCACAACCCTGTCACCCTTACCCCTTACAAGGCACAACCCTGTCACCCTTACAAGGCACAACCCTGTCACCCTTACCCTGCTTTCCCCCACAGGGATGTACTGTTCATTGTCCTCCAGGATCAGCGACAGGTTCTTCTTCTTCAGGTCCTCCAGCTTATCTCGGTGTCTAAACATGATCTTGTTCTGTTTACGCATTATTTCATCGTCCTCACTTTTAATCTTCTTGGTTGCACAGTCTGGTTCATCCTCAGCTTTACGTTTTCTGAAACATATATTAATGATTCTCTATTAAATAATTACATTAAGCGTGGAAGATAAAAACTGTTCCAGCGAAAAGAGAAGAAAAAATAAATGCAGTTAGCAAGTTCAGAAGAGCAGTAAGCATGAAAATAACGGTAGAATATAGCAAGAGAAGCAACATTGCGGCGGTGATTTAAAGATTGAAGACAGTCAGTTAAGAGGAGGGGAGTTGAGATGAAAAGCTTCTGACTCTACCCTATTTAGGAGAGCTGTATGAGTGGATCCCCCCCCAACATGTGAGACATACTCCATACATGGGTGGATAAGGCCCTTAAACAGAGAAAGCAGCTGGAAGAGTAGAAAAAAATGAACAAATGTAGGGCCCACAGATAAAAAAAATAAAAAAAATTGAAGTACTTAGTACGATATATATACAGCCAAATTCCCAACATCCGACTTCCAAACATCCGACTTGTCCAAACAACCGACTTTTTTCACCACCACATTGTGTCTTGTTTTGGCCATTTATTTTACTTTTTTTGTTTTTTTGTTTGTTTTGTGATTAGAAAACATTGATTTGTGGCTTTATTTATGCATGAATTTTACTTTCGCGTATACCACTGGATCGGCCTTCAAAAGCTGCATCTTTTATGTTCTATACCATTTTGTCCTTACGTTTATGGTTACTGTGATATCCGAACATCCGACTATTCCAATTATCCGACCTAGCTGCAGTCCCCCCAAGGTCGGATAATTAATACCTAGCTGTACTCAGTTTACTCACCCTGCAATTTTTTTCAGCTTTTCCTTGACCATCTTCTTGTCATCGGCAGAGAGGGTGAAGAAGCCCGGCAAACTTTCCCCACTGTCAAAGAACTCAAACTCTGCTCTCCTTTTGATGAAGCAGTCCACGTGGTGCCAGAGATCCGCCGGCCCGTACATCTTGGCCGTCTCAGCCTCGTAATCCTTCTTGCTGATCCGCACCTCACCCTGTCGGCGCATATAATAATAACAATAATAATGATAATAATAATTTTAACCCCTTCACGCCCAGATCTTTCCTTGGCTATAAAAAAAATCGTTTGTAAGCCATAAAATTACGAAAAGTAGCTGAATATACCAAATTAGTTAGTGCACAAGGGTACTAAACAGGTCATAGCTATAAAATATTGCTTATAGTCACTAAAAATTGTCTAATGGTGGTCAAATTACAATGGAAATTACGTTCTGGGTCTCAAGGAGTTAATACATCTTGGCTTTCTCATCCTGGTAACCTTTCTTGCTGATCCTAACTTCACCCCGTCAACGCATATAATAATAATAATAATAATAACAATAATAATAATAATAATAATAATAATAATAATAATAATAATAATAATAATTCTATTCGCACCCGAAGGTATACAGGAAAAATCAACAACATAATATATAGACATTAGGCAACGAACTTAAGTACTAGAGCATAATAAAGTATATGAATGTGACTATGAATATGATAATAAAAAAAAATCACCGTCTTGGCTTAGTAATAGACACAATTAGTAATAGATAGCTTGCCCTTTTAAAATCTTCACCAATATCATTACTAAAAATATTAAGTAACAATTTCATATAGCAAGCAATTAACATACAGCAAACCCTCTCTAATTCGACCAAGGTCTCTCCCCAATTAGTTCGAATTAGAGGGTTTACTGTGTATATACAAAATAAATACCACATACCTTCAGAATTTTGTTTTCACAGCCTCTGCACATGGCCCTCCCACTCTTGGCGTACTCCATGTTGTAGTCCTTAGGGGAAACACCATTCGCAGAGCCTTTACCCTTCTTGCCTCCCTTCTTGCTGGTGGCGCCCTTACCTGCTGCGCCTTTACCTGCTGCGCCACTCTCTAAAAAATATAAATAGAATATAAAATGTTAATGTTAATAGAAAATATAAACGTTGAATGTCCACTTTCTAAAATATATATAGAAATTGAATGTCCACTTTCTAAAAAAATATAAAGAAATTGAATGCCCACTTTCTAAAATATATATAGAAATTGAATGTCCACTTTCTAAAATATATATAGAAATTGAATGTCCACTTTCTAAAATATATATAGAAATTGAATGTCCACTTTCTAAAATATATATAGAAATTGAATGTCCACTTTCTAAAATATATATAGAAATTGAATGTCCACTTTCTAAAATATATATAGAAATTGAATGTCCACTTTCTAAAATATATAAATAAAAATTGAATGTCCACTTTCTAATAACTATAAATAAAATTTGAATATCCACTTTCTAAAAAAAATTAAATAGAAAGTAAATTTCCACTTTCTAAAAAATAAATATAAATTGAATGTCCACTTTCTAAAAAAATATAAATAGAAAGTAAATTTCCACTTTCTAAAATAGAAATAGAAATTGAATGTCCACTTTCTAAAATATATAGAAATTGAATGTCCACTTTCTAAAATATATAAATAAAAATTGAATGTCCACTTTCTAATAACTATATAGAATTTGAATGTCCTTTCTAAAAAAAAAAAAATATTAAGTAAATTTCCACTTTCTAAAATATAAATAGAAATTGAATGTCCACTTTCTAAAATATAAATAGAACTTAAATGTCCACTTTCTAAAAAATAAATATTAAGTAAATGTCCACTTTAAAAAAAAAAAAAAAAAAGTAAATGTCCACTTTCTGAAAAATAAATAGAAAATGTCCACTTTCTAAAAAATATATAGCAAGTAAATGTCCACTTTCTGAAAAATAAAGATAGAAATTGAATGAAGTCGCATGCGGCACACTTCCTCATTCTTGTCAGTTTTGTTGTGTTCAGTAGCAAAGTAACCCATTGATACATAATAAATTATTCATTCTTTGTGCACCTGCTTGACCACCTGCTGACCGGTTTGGGCACCTGGCAATGATATCCAATGATATGTCCACTTTCTTAAAAATTAAAATTTAATTGAATGTCCACTTTCTAAAAAATATAAATCGAAATTGAATGTCCACTTAAAAAAAAATATAAATCGAAATTGAATGTCCACTTTAAAAAATATATAAATCGAAATTGAATGTCCACTTTCTGAAAAATATAAATCGAAATTGAATGTCCACTTTCTGAAAAATATATAAATCGAAATTGAATGTCCACTTTCTGAAAATAATAAATCGAAATTGAATGTCCACTTTCTAAAAATAAAAAATAAAAATTAAATGTCCATTTTCTAAAAATTATAAATAGAAAGTAAATGTCCACTTTCTAATAAATTTAAATAGAAAGTAAGTGGAGGAGTAGGATAAAGTAAGCAGGGAGTAGCAGCAATGGTATGGCACTGATAATAATGCACCACCATATTCCTGACCCTATTATAATAGGGTCAACACGATATTTCTGGCAAAAGGTTTTAAAACAAATTCTAACTGAATTTGGGCTGCTGATTACGAATATGAACTCAATTTTTGTCTATCACATCAGGATTTCGCGATATAGCATTTTTCAATTTTTGATGAAAATGACTCATCAGCCTATATATCGAAGGTTTCAAGATAAAAACACGTGATTTTTAGTAATACATTTTGTATATTCTTAATCAAGGAATTACAAAGATTACGAAGTCCATGTACAAGTAAATCAAATATAGTGACAGAATTGAAATAGAAAATATAAACAATACATATATATGGTGCACAGATCAATGGCAAGTAGCAGTTATGTGAATTTTTTTTTCTTGGCTGATCTCTGATGTACAGCTTCTGGGTTGTCTCTCATCAAGCTCCAGCAATAATCCGCCATCATATGTGAGTCCCACCGGCCTTGATACCGTTCTTCCATTGTTTTAATGTCCTGATGAAAACGCTCCCCTTGTTCCTCGCTCACATCCCCAAGGTTCTCCGGAAACTTGTCCAAATGGCTGTGTAAATAGTGAACCTTGATACTCATTCTACATCCAAGATCTCGCAGGCTCATTAGTAGCTCTTCCACAATCTCTTCATAGTTGTCTGCTTTCTTATTCCCTAGAAAATTCTTCACCACATTACAAAATGCATTCCAAGCTCTTTCTTCTGTCTCATTCATTGATGTGATAAAATTTGGATCTCTCATTAGTGTTCTTATTTGAGGTCCATCAAATATTCCAGCCTTTTTCTCCTCTTCACCAAGACCAGGAAAAGTTGAACACATATAGCTGAAGCATTCTCCACTGTGATCAAGAGCTTTGACGAACTGCTTCATCAATCCAAGTTTTATGTGCAAGGGAGGAAAGACAATCTTCTTCCTATCCACTAGAGGATCATTGATGACATTCTTATCGCCAGATGCCAAACTCTGTCGCTGAGGCCATTCTTTTTTCACCCAATGCTCTGCTGTAGCTCTACTGTCCCAGTAACACAGAAAACAGGGGTATTTTGTGTACCCTCCTTGCTGACCTAAAAGAAAGTTAACCATTTTCAAATCGACACAAAATTAACCACCCATGAACATGATATTGCAACCTCTCTAGGACAATCTTGATGTTGTTATATTCTTCTTTAAGTTTTACAGAATGACCTATGGTACAGAGCCATACTTTTTCCATTGTGTAACAGAACACATTTCAAACTTCTTTTGGAACTGTCAATAAAAAGCCTCCAATCCCTTGAATCATATGCTAGCAGTCCCATAAAAAGAAGTAGCCCTTCTACATCAGTACAATAGACAAGCTGGCCATCTGAATGGAAGTACTTACGCAGTTCTGCTTCCCTGTTACGATAAAATGAGACACCTGTGCCGGGTTTCAGCATTCGATTCTCTTGCAGTCTGAAGACAACAGTTCAGCAGACTCTTTTGGTAGATAAAGATCTCTAACCAAATCATTCAAAGCAGACTGAGTAAACAGAATTGGTTTTGTCACAATCTTCATCAGATGGCTGAAAAATATCTGTAGTGTCCTTCTCATCAGTGGGAGCAGGTGAGCAGAGATCTGTTTCCAATCATTTTTTTTGAAGCTCAGTAAATATTGGTACAGGTATTTCTTCACTATGGGTAACTGGTCGAATAGCTGAAGGGATACTTGGGTATTGCAAATATTTCTTGTTTTTCTTATTGAAACCTTTTACATTGACAAGGCAGAAATAGCAGTCATCTAAATGATGCTTGGTTCTCTCCAAACCATAGGCACTCCAAACTTAAGTTTAGCCTTCTTTCTTTGAGACCATGATTCAAAGTCTCAACACAGGTTTTTGCACACTTTGTGAGGAGCCCAATGCTTGTCTTGGTCTCCAAGTGGTACTTGAAGTACGCAAAATACACGCTCTTAACAAAGTCAGTAATGTTGCGCCTCTGAGTCTTCAAAGTAAAGCTTCCACAGATGTAGCAAAATATATTTGGATCATTTGAGCAACTTTTCTTCTGTGAGATGTAGAGGCCATTGTTAGAGCAGCAACACCAACTGCGGACAAATAAAAGAAAAAGAGTTGTTAGCTACCTGAGTTGTTCCTTGAATTTGCTACCCAACCACCTACACCTTAGGCATTGTTTCACAAAAAAGAAACAACAGGAGAAATACAATAAATAACTCAATTCAATGTAAAATTCAATAATAAAACACTACCTGCGGACGATTGCTGTGCAAGTTGAAATGTGTTTTGTTTACTTTCGTATCATAAAGAATGGGAATGTTATGCATGTTCAAAGAAAACGAAGATATTCTCCAGTTTATTGGGAGACTGAATTAAAAATAAACCATATAATCCGGCCCTTTTGCTACACTACTCAATAGAAGGATAAATTTTTCTTGAAATTCATGAAAATGGAATATATACCTATAGCGCAAAAACGTGATGTGATAGAGAAAATATAAGATCAGATTTGAATTCAGCACCCTCAAATTAGTCTAAAACTGTTCTTAAATTCCATGCCAGAACTTTTGTTTTTGTTTTTGTTGACCAGTGAATTATCAGCTTTATGCAACTGATAAATGTTCCTTCTATGTCTATTGTCCTCACTGACTTTATAATCCTGCATTCACATGAGCAGCATTGTGAGAGTTAGACATGAATCACACTCACCAACTCTGGCCTTGATTTCCTCCTGGTCTTCCCATCTCAGGGAATCAAGGTGGGCAATGTCGGCCACAGTCTTGGGTCGCTGCTTGCCAAAGAAACACATGTAGTGGTACCAGTGAGGCACCTTCCCATCAAACATAGGAGACTGTAATCAAGAGACAACAAGAATTACTGTAATAAACATTCACAAATTTTGGTCAGTAAACATAAGAACATCAGAAAATAAGGAAGCTACAAGAGGCTGTGAGACCTACACGTGGTAGTTCCTGTTACTTAACACTACCTACATCCACCTTTCATCCCCATCCATGAAATTGTCTAGCCTCCTTTTAAAACTCCCTATTGACTCCGCACTAAC
The DNA here is from genome assembly GCA_016584305.1 of Chionoecetes opilio. Taxonomy (NCBI): domain Eukaryota; kingdom Metazoa; phylum Arthropoda; class Malacostraca; order Decapoda; family Majidae; genus Chionoecetes; species Chionoecetes opilio. The sequence goes on along the minus strand of JACEEZ010006003.1, from coordinate 418,846 downwards.
TACCTGACGACTGAGTCCATTCCAATCATTTACCACCCTATTTGTGAACCAGTTTTTCCAATCTACTGTTAATTTAAATCTACTGTAATGAAGTGACGACAAGAATCAGTCATAAATATGCACATAGTTTAGACAGTAAGCATGTATGTATAATTCTATTCACAATTGTCACATCCTAAAAAGCATAACACTATGAATTATATTAAATTAGTTTTTGAATATGTCATAGAATATCATATTTTCAGCTTGTTTAGAAAAATGTGGTAATTCTGAAGAAGTCCTTTACCCTTTATCTCTTTCGTCTTTCCCCTACAGCCAACAAGCCGGGGGAACATGTGGGAAACCGGGGTTTTTGGGGTTTATGGTAGTAACAGTAAAACCTCTCATATTCGGACTAATAGGGCCAAGGAGTGGTACGAGTAATGCAAGGATCCGAATAATGGGGGGGGTTATATATGGGGGGATATGTATAAAAAAAAAAAAAAAAAAAAAATTAGTTGTATATAGCTAGGAAATTTCGACCCCTAAAAAAAAAAAAAAAAAAAAAAAAAAAAAAAAAAAAAAAATCTAGGTGTATATAACTAGGAAATTTCGACCCCCCCTATTTATAAAAAAAATAATAAAAAAAAAAAAAAAAAAAAGTCCGAATAATGTCAAAGTCCGAATAATGAGTGTCCGAATACGAGAGGTTTTACTGTATTCGCACCTGCCGGATCTCTCATCCCCGTCGGCGAAAGTTCCAACTTTTCACTATGTCAACTGTTCCTATTTTCTACGACTCAATATATGCATCTATTAAGCTTTTACCTGTGTTTCTGTATACCTAAACCAAAGACTACTGTATACAGTAGTCTTTGCCTAAACCTAACCTTAACCTAACCATTACCGTCGGTGAGAGTTCCCAGTTTGTGCCGGGACGAGAATTTAGTAGACGAGACTTTGATTTTAGACGAGATTTTACAGTACAGTTTTTGGGTGGGAAAGGCAAATATAACGGACTCAACCCAACTTCAAGAAAAAAAAAAATTATCAATACTACAGCAGTGCAAAGCAGAGCAAGGTTTGCGGGGCGGGGCACCCCCCACACCTGTAACAAACATTGATTTCCGACAAAAAATGAGTGCCAGATTAATTCAAAACACAGAAAAACTAAGTTTCGGCCTCGAAATCGGTGAATGCCCACTACCGAAATTTTACCAAATTGTTCAGGCCCCTCAGACTTTGTGGAGGCAGTGTGGTTGAAACAGGCCTGACCGCACACTGGAACCTTGGCAGATATGAAGTACAGTCAGTGTACTATATGATGCTGTAATGTCATTCAGGTGGATACAGGGAGTTTCGTACCCAGGTTTTGCTAGTGGTTTCGTACACTGATTTTGAGTTTTTTCGTACATATCTGGTGTCGAATCGTAACTCTAGTAATCAAGTTAAACTCTGAGCTGAAGGTACGAAACGACTATGGTTTCATATAGACTACGAAACAACTATTTGGTGTACGAAACAACTTGTGTACGAACTGACTGCACCCCATTCCGATAAGCTTGGAGCAGTGAGTGCCTATGCAGTTTTGCCCAACTAACAAAATAACCCGCAAAAGGACACCTACCTAACTAATACTCCCAGCGTCATACAGTAACAATTATGCCAAAACAACGTAATTTATTCATGACAACAATTTTCCCACGACCCAAACATCTCCAACATGTTTTCCTCCAACCCTAACATGACGAAACCTTACAAAACCCACCCTAATTAACCAAACAACAGATAACAGGCACCAATAACAACTCACAGAGGTACAATGACAACTAACTCAACAAACACAACACACAAGACATGAAAACCACAAATAATTACAGAAATAAAACAAAATATTCGTTGTTTATATTATTGGCGGGAAGGAGAGAAAGAGGGAGGGAGGGAGCATGGTTTATGTATCATCAATTTTAAGTGTATTTAACGTTAGCACGCCATTATAACACCACTGCCATTACCTGCACCATCACGGCCAGCCTTAGGGTTTCCTTCTCAATCTTTCCTTTGCAGCCGCGACATGATGCACGGCCGCTTTTGGAGTATTCAGCTTTGTAGGGAAAATCTTCTTCCATGTTGAAAGTGTTTCGGGGAATGGCTGTGTAAGCTCGTCTCCTCTACTTACCTCTTTAATACATATAAATTCATTAATATCAATATATACACACATAAAACACCCGTAGTAAATAAAAGGTTATATTATGTGTCTATAATTTATGTGTAGTCTTGTGTTTTATTTATTTTTGAGCGAATATCTATGTAAGTTTTTTTATTGTTTTACATTACTAGATACATATCGTCTACTCATATTTCATCAGCATTCCTAATAGAGGCATAGTTTTTTATAGAGTTATTTTATGTGATTAGTGAGGGAATATACGACTACATTAACCCATTTCTTTGTACAGACCAGCCGATGAGCGCTCAGTGTAGGTAAGAAAACGAAGCTCGGTCGGCGCCATCTTGGAACCCTATAAATTGTTAACAAAATACTGTAGCTAACATGTAGATTCCGAATGACAAGGTTTACGTGATGATGCATTAATGGGGACACAATTTAAATGGGTAAACATAATATCGCATACTTGTGGTCTTATCCTTTTGCAATAACAAGGTTTATAGGACTGTATAAGTATATTAATCAATGAAAACTGGTGATAATCAGGACCGGTATTACTAAAACTTAATCATAGCTATGACAGAAATGTATCATTACTCTTGAATATCATACATTTTTATCATACGCTATTTATCATAAGTTTGGAATCTAGCACAATTTTCTATCATAGGAGTCTGCTATATCTTACATATAGATACTGTTACGCTGTTCCCTCCTCTCCTGGACCTTACGACACCACACCCAGGTGTTACAGGTATAGGCTATGCAGGAGAAGGTGTTTTACGTTAACAATAGCCGCTGCAGGCAACTCACTTCTGCAGGCGACTTCTACAGGAGTTCGGTGTGTCAAGATGAGGGCGAGTTAAGTGGTATACGAGGTCAAAACACAGGGGGCGAAGGAGACACAAACGACAGGTCTGGGTTTAATGAATCAAAGCCACACTCACTACAAAGACAGTCAGTACACAGTTACAGAGTCGCCATCCCATCTCTTGCAGATGGCCGCAAGGGCTACTCTGTATCCCTACAGGCACACAGTTCCTTCCTCAGTACAACATACACAGTACAACTACACACAATTCCCTTCCACCCACGCCATAATCACCCCCCCACGCGATACCCCGACCGCCGACACGAGGCTTCCTCCCTCGTTCCTGGTCCCCGCGTAACTGCCCAGCCACGCCCCAGCTAACCATCACCGGCGGGCCGACGTAGGCTGTAGAGCGGCGAACGGCGGCCGCTGGCGGCAAATTTACCTCCGTCAGCCCTCCGAAGGCCCGCTGGTGTATTTTCAGACGGGAGAATTTACTATGTTGAAAATTAATGTACAGAATTTCAAGAATTGAATATTTCTATGTGTAAACATTTTGAAACAACAGTTATATGATTATCTTGCTGTAGTATTACATCAGTAGTGACAAGCAGCGGCAACTGGACGTCAATCCTCCGGAGGCCCGCTGGTAGGTAGCTATTTGTAAGTGGGAAATATTCATTTCATATTATATATATTAACTCAGTAATATACATAGTATCTCAATATCGGTACCATCACTATCATTAGGCCTGTTCAAGCTATTAAAAATTGTTATAAAAGTTTTTATAATAGTTTATAGAAATTATCATATTTCAGTTTATTTCAAATATTTCCAGCTTAATCAGGAACACCCAGAGATACATAGAAATAAAGATGAGATACGTACATAGGAAGGAGTTTACATGGAAAAAGGTTATCAGTTAGTCTATGTGTGTAGCTAGTAGTATAATATAAAAATAACATTTGATTATAACCGCGGCAAAGATTATAGGATAACACAAGGTCATATTTTCCCTTACTTTGATAACTTCCAACATATTATCAACACATATCAATACTCAACGGTATGTAAAGTGACTTTTGGTATGTCACTTTTAGGGTGAGCAGAAACAGGTAACTGCTTTGATAGTGGTTTATTAACTTGGGTAAAAAGGTAACACAGGTAAGGTTGGTGTAAGGTGACTCGCTGACTGGTGAGTTGCTCCTGCCGTGGATTTGGATGGCTTGTGACTTGAAGGCTTGTGAGTTGCTGGTACGGAGGTCTGTGTTCAAGTGTCTTGTCTCTACAAGAGATCCTTTATAAAGAGCCAAGATACTCAAGACCTGACACCTGATGATCTGACTACCTGACGATCTGACTACCTGACACCTGATGATCTGACGACCTGACACCTAATCCCTTAATGGGCAGTCGGCGAGATCATAGGTGATGTCGCCATGAAAAGTGGGAGGCGAGTACGAGGAGAAGGCATTAAGAGAGAGGCGTGACCTGACGGGTAATTAACCAGGTGTTCCAGGACCAGACATCAAGTATACAGAACACAGAACACAGAACACAGAACACGGTTGAACACATAGTTGAACACCAATAATACTAATACTACATATGCTCGGTGACGCTACCCGAGATGTCCTCATCTCGTCAAAAGGAATAATCATGAAACTGAACAAGGTAGACCGGCATGGTACACAGACATATGAGTACGAGAAAAGAAAAATATTGAGACAATACAATCCTATGTACAAAATTACATCATAAGGTACATGGAAAAGAGAGAAACAGAAGGAGTTACTTCTGGGAGTGGAGTGGTGTTATTAGACGTAGAAGCGTCTGTGGCTACATAAGCGACGAAAGTCTTAAGTTTTCGTTTTGAACGAGAAAGACGACCAGCGGAACGACGACATGGTCTGGATGGTGAATGTTGGTTAGGCATTGCAAGTGGAGAACTAGGAATGGAGAACACTTGTATCAGAGATTTGTCAGTAGGAGTGCATGTAGAATATTGTTGCCTTGTGAACGAATGTTTGGAGAGTTGGAACAGGTGGAAGCGGGCAACGTCGCGCGGATGTGGTGGTGGACGCGGCAGGCGTGGAGCGTCACGTGGATGTGGTGGTGGACGCGGTAGGCGTGGAGCGTCACGTGGATGTGGTGGTGGACGCGGCAGGCGTGGAGCGTCACGTGGATGTGGTGGTGGACGCGGTAGGCGTGGAGCGTCACGTGGATGTGGTGGTGGACGCGGTAGGCGTGGAGCGTCACGTGGGTGTGGTGGTGGACGCGGTAGGCGTGGAGCGTCACGTGGATGTGGTGGTGGACGCGGTAGGCGTGGAGCGTCACGTGGATGTGGTAGTGGACGCGGTAGGCGTGGAGCGTCACGTGGATGTGGTAGTGGAAGGCCTCGGTGGTGGATGTTACCTCGCTGCTTGCCGTGTGGAGTTGTGGACAATGTGGAGTAGATGGAAGCGATGTGGCGGCGTGGCGTGGAAGTCCGGGCATCGTGGCTGGTAGCAGTGTGGCGGCGTGGCATTGTGGCGGCGTGGCATTGTGGCTGCGAGGGCTGGGTAACTGCAGGGCTGGGTAGCTGCAGGGCTGGGCCGTGGTGAGCAGCGTGCTGGGCAGTGGTGAGGCAGGCCGCGACAGAGGCGTGAGGCAGGCCTAGGGCGTGGTGCCCTTAGAGTGGATGGCAGCCCGTGGCAGGAGGCAGGCGTGGGCGGCGAGGTGCAGGGCTGCGTGGATGTCAAGAAGTGATTAACCTGTTACCATATCCCACTTGCTGTCACCATGTGTAAAGTGACTTTTGGTATGTCACTTTTAGGGTGAGCAGAAACAGGTAACTGCTTTGATAGTGGTTTATTAACTTGGGTAAAAAGGTAACACAGGTAAGGTTGGTGTAAGGTGACTCGCTGACTGGTGAGTTGCTCCTGCCGTGGATTTGGATGGCTTGTGACTTGAAGGCTTGTGAGTTGCTGGTACGGATGTCTGTGTTCAAGTGTCTTGTCTCTACAAGAGATCCTTTATAAAGAGCCAAGATACTCAAGACCTGACACCTGATGATCTGACTACCTGACGATCTGACTACCTGACACCTGATGATCTGACGACCTGACACCTAATCCCTTAATGGGCAGTCGGCGAGATCATAGGTGATGTCGCCATGAAAAGTGGGAGGCGAGTACGAGGAGAAGGCATTAAGAGAGAGGCGTGACCTGACGGGTAATTAACCAGGTGTTCCAGGACCAGACATCAAGTATACAGAGCACAGAACACAGAACACGGTTGAACACATAGTTGAACACCAATAATACTAATACTACAGGTACACCTAATAAGGAATATGTAGATGATGGAGAATTAACATGGATAATGTAATGATTTAGTATAGAATTTTATTTGAAATAATTTCCCAGCTATCAATACACTAAACTGCCAGACGTACGATAGCCATTACAAAGGGTTAAAAACCCACAAAAGGCCTAAATTGTCACCCTTAACCAGTCGATAACATAATGGTAACATGATAACATAATGAGAACTTAGTTATAACATGTTTTCGCTCCTTCATTATATCGAAATAGACTGAATAATATAAATAATTGCAGTACGACACGTTTTCTTAGGAATTCCTCGGCAGTGTTATGTCAGTGAGTGAAATCAGTTAGTGGGAAAACGCACAAGTGGGTGGACGTTGTTATGTGGTTCGCCGCAACCTATATCCTTCTACATAGCTGTTCAGTGTTCCACGTACATCAGCATGTAAACCCAATAACGAAAATGTTTTCGTACTTATGAAATAAACAATGTCCGTAGCAATTATGATCTCCTTTTCATCGTATTACTGGATAAAGACATAGGACTATTTATGGTTATACTTTCTAAGTATATTGCAGATATAGTAATGTTTTAATAAGTGTTGAACAGCCCATTAGTCTATTAATCGGCTAATGGGTTGTGCAGCACTCCTTAAAACATTACTATATCTGCAATATACTTAGAAAGTATAGCCATAAATATTCCTCAATCAGTTAATATAACAGCGGCAAATGGTCATATGCCCTACGGCGGGCCGCTGGGAGCGGCCCGCCGGTGAGCCTCTGAGCAAATCCCCAGCGGCCCTACGTCGTACACTTCCGTCGGGCCGCCGGTAAGACATACGGAGGGCCTCCGGAGGCCCTCCGTCTTTGTGTTTGCTGGGGCTCCTCTGGCACCGACCCCCAGCCTCCCACCCGGGCAGCCTCGCCTCACTGCTGGGTCCAAGGTCGTACCTACCAGGCACCCTCACACACACACACACTGCCTCGCACGCCACCCAGACATACTCACATACATACTGCCTTCTCCCCCAATACATCATGCAATTACGTTACACGTAACAATACCCTAGGTGAACCCACTCTTAGCCTCCCGCGCGGTTTGTGATAGTCCCCCCCCCCCCAATTTATGATATCCGCAAGCCAGTTGTGACTAATGGGTCATTTTGTCCAGCTATGATATATGCTCTTAACTATGATCGCTTTGGTAATACCGGATTTTAGGACGAATGTAGGACAAAAAATCCTCTTTATCTCCCTTTTACATGCACACCATTGACATTAATAGATACATAATATGAACTACCTCTAATAGATAATAATTCCCGATAGTTGTTACATGTTTTGTGGTGTTATTTATGTGGTTACTTAGAGAAGTATACTACATTGAAAAAATCCAAAAGGGAAGACAGAAGTATCGAAAGTGCCTACGTACCAATTTAGAATGGATGAAATAATAACTGAGCCTTCTAGGTAGAGTTTATTAGAGAAATATATGAAGAGTGAAGCAATCAAGGTAGCCTATATAGAGTAATTACTAATCTTATTGAACAAAACGCCAAGTCCTTCGAAATAGCTAAGCATAAAACAAGAGTTGGTCGAGTGTCAAAGTTCTGAGTGTCCGTGGAAGGTCAACAGACAGCAACAATAGATAGAAATGTCAGGGAGTAGGTCATAGGTCAACAGGTCAACAGGGGTCACCTAGGCAAGGTCAGAGCAGCATAACCCTACACACCAGGCTATGATGTGTGTGTTATTCTAGAAGTGTGGGGTAAGTTTGGTGGTAGGAGGGAGTCAGTCTTTAACACTGCGGCGAGGCAAGGCAACACTGCACGTAAAGAGAACAATTTGCATGCTGCTCCGGAAGTTATGAACATTTTTACCGTAAAATATGCATGAGTTCCTGAACCACTCTCTCTCTCTCTCTGTGTGGCCACGCACACACTCCTCCACCCTGCCTAGGCCACGCACACACTCCTCCACCCTGCCTAGGCCACGCACACACTCCTCCACCCTGCCTAGGCCACGCACACACTCCTCCACCCTGCCTAGGCCACGCACACACTCCTCCACCCTGCCTAGGCCACGCACACACTCCTCCACCCTGCCTAGGCCACGCACACACTCCTCCACCCTGCCTAGGCCACGCACACACTCCTCCACCCTGCCTAGGCCACGCACACACTCCTCCACCCTGCCTAGGCCACGCACACACTCCTCCACCCTGCCTAGGCCACGCACACACTCCTCCACCCTGCCTAGGCCACGCACACACTCCTTCACGCCTCTTCACGGTGGTGTTACGGGAAGGAACAGTCAACACGTCCGTGGAGGAACATGGTCATTAGACACGTGATGACGAACTATCTTGATAATATATTTCCAATCTATACAATCTATTCCAGTGCGGCGGGAGGCACCAGGGGGCAGCATGAGCTTCCAATCAAATCATCACAGGTGTCACTATAAAAATCCAGCCTGCGCCACCAAGGGCGAGGGCCAACCATCATGACTCACCAGAATCTTACTACTTTCCTCCTCTCCAGCATCGCCTGTTTCAACATCCTAACCCAGATCCTCTCGATAAAATCTACTAGACAAGTCGATGACTAGCGAAAAAGTGGAGACGCTGCTAATTTGCTCATATTTGCTGCTAATCGACCCGTCCACTTTTTTGCTGCTAATCGACTTGTCTCTCCGTGCGAATGAATGGCGGCTTCTCTCTTGCTGTCGGGCGTTCATATAATCACTAAAACAGCAGCTGATTACCTCTAGTTTCTTGATGCAAATGAACAACTTTTATCTATTTTATTTAATCCAAAAAGAAAACAAGATTAACTAAACAAATAAATAGAAAAATATAATATAAGAGCTGTGCAGGAACTACCTCGTGTAGGTCTCACGGCCTCTTGTAGCTTCCTTATTTTCTTATGTTCTTTATGTGCACGTCTAACCTATAGGATAATGGGACACCAGGAGTTAGATCGTATCTGAAGGGATCTGTGAAGGTCTGGAGGAAAAAACACTCTAATAAAGGCGGGAAAGGACTCTAGAATCTTACCTAACTCACTGCGTGTTGTATACATAATATAAAAAACTCAGCCTGTCTCATCCCTACCTCAAAAGCCTTGCATACTGCATAGCACTCCCGCAACTTATCACAGCTCAGCTAAAGCCCCACAGCTACATATCATTTGCAAGTTACTTATCCATGCACAAATACATACATTAATAATACATCAAAATGGTCTTCACAGCAATAGTATGAATTTTCCTTCATCGAGAAATCACGCCTTGCAGACATCCACCAGTTTCCTCTTTTTCTTGTCTTTAGGCATAGTTATGAACACATTCTCTGGAGTTTTAATTGTGGTGTTTTTGCACATTGGCACAAAACAAGCATAATATGTTCTTTTTGTCTGGGACATGTTGAATGGATAGGTACTGCGGTCTGCTGAACCAAAACAAGCTGATCAGCTGATCAGGCGAGATCTGAGTCTGCGCCTACTACGTCACAACCAATCACAGCGCGTTCCGCCGTGTTGTGATATTTTGGGCCAAAAAAAGCCATATATTTAATTTATGGTGCATTTCTCAGCATAAAGAATATGAGTACAGTGATATGTAGCCTATATTGCACCCAAAGCTTCATAATACTCCATGTTTTAGGTGTGAGTAAACGGGTCCATTGCCACATCGCTATGCTACTACTAAAAAGAACTACTGCGTAAAATATCTTAGGTAGTAACAGAAATACAATCACTACGTAGTTGCAAATATCTACTAGAATCGTGCGATTACTAGAAGGTAACATTTGTGCGCCTAAGACTACAGTCTACTTTTTTTTAACGAGGCAAAAATTCCATTCTATCTTAAGGTCTCATGCTTAAAATTATGACTATGTTTACCTGATACTATGGTTAACTGTGATAAAATACAACTGAAATTTAGAAGAAGCGTAGTATTCCCTTCTCCTGGCATCAAATATCAGTCAGCAAGCAGCAAGGGGTCATGATTTTTCACCTCGTTAAAAAAAAATAGAATAGACTATATATACGGTACTTCAGTTGTCATGCAGTAGGGAGCTCACAGTGTGTTCTGGTAAGGCCTTGCTGTCTTCTTGACGTCTTGTGCAGCAGCCAGCAAAATTTGGACAAAACGGCAGATATTTGGTCCACGTCATCCTGAAAAAATATTAATAAAGCATAAATATCACAGCATTAAAATTAGGATCATATAAAAGTTGACTAAAAATCCTTCAAAAAGTTTTTCACCATAATAATTCAATGGACTGCTAACCTTGACCATTTCAGACCTTTAAAAAGAATAATAAACACAATAATGAACCTGCACATCAATAGCTAAGCACACTATTATGAATGGCCCATACTGAAAAATTTCTGCCATGAATGATTTGATTAAGAATTCTGTTTCCATTTCTATTTTTCCACTTTCCTACGACTTAACCCTTTCACGCCCAGATCTTTCCTTTGCTATATAAATTCGTCTATTGTTAGCCAGACAGTTAGTCAATAAAGGAGAGGTAGGAAAAGTTCTTACGGCTATTAACCAGGGTAGAACAAGAAGTAACGGATCCAAGCTGGAAAAGCGTAGATTTAAAAAAGCAATAGGGAGAAATGTTTCACAAATAGGGTAGTAAATGATTGTAATGGACTCAGTAGAAGTAGTAGTGCGGATCATTAGGGGCTTTAAAGGAGCTGGATTAACTTATGGATGGGGATGAAAGGGGATTTAGGAAAGTGTTTAAGTGACAGGACTAGCACGTGTAGGTCTTACGGCCTCTTGTAGCTTCCTTATTTTCTTATGTTTCTTATGTTCTAGCCATAAAATTACAAAAAGTAACTGAATATACCAAAATAGCTAGTGGACAAGGATACTAAACAGGTCATAACTATAAAACATTGCTTATAGTCACTAAAAATCGTCTAATGGTACCCAAATTACAATGGAAATTACGTTTTGGCCCTCAAGGGGTTAAATCTTTTCAAGAGAGGAGTAACAGGACACCTCCCGAACTAAATTGTCCCACCCCCCTTTCTTATATTATCTTACTGTCTTATATATAGTAAATGGCAATTAAGCGGCCTTTATGTTACTTTTTTGTATTTTTTTGCCCTTACCAGTCCTTTGTGATTAAAAAAACCAAAAAAAAACCATTAGGATGTTTGAACAAAGATGTTAGAGCTCAAGCGGAAGAATATTAGCTGCTGGCGCCTTCATAGATCTCCTTTGTCAGTGAAATCGATTGACTTTATTTAGTAAGAGTTAGTCCACAATTTAGATCATACAGGCACATTGAACATCTGTCATCAGTTCTCCATTTATTTTCTAACAATTTTCCTTGTAACCATTATATTTAAATCTTTCCATGCAAATATTTCCTCTTCTTGAATAACAGGAGCATAGACTATACATATACTATAGGTAAAGGTAAAGATGGGAGCATACGCTATGCTGCGCGTGGCCATCGGTGCTCGTCTCCGTGGCATTAGCCCTTTGAGCCTGTGGTGGCTGAAGACCCGTTACCCTGGGACACAGGGCCAGTGTGACATCCGGGTTACCACAGTTACCTTCCCCAAGTTACCCCAGGTACCCATTTATCAACCCCGAAAGGAAGGAAGAACAGTTGGGTTGGCTGCACGCCGACTTGCCCTGGCCCGGATTCGAACCAGGGCCCGCAGATTTGTAGCCAGGCACGCTAGCCACTACACCACGGAGGCAACAAATTACTATTGCAAACTACAGGTTGAAGTTCCCAAACTCGGCAACCTCGGGACCAGCGCCGAGCCGAGTAATGGAATTTTCCGACTTTTAGAACGTAGATATATTAAGGGGAAAAAAAGCATGAAAATCACATGAAAAAAATTAAGGTAGTTAGATAATCCCTCCCTACCCCGAAACTAGGTCACTGAGTCCATTATAATGTGGTGAGGGTGACGAAATTATTCTAAAAAGAGGATTGTATACTTCAATATGTAGGAAAAAAGCTATATTTCACCAATAAGAAACCAAGCGGCCTAGTGTGGTGGCACCTAGCGGCCGACCCGGCAACTACGCGCCGGGTTTTGGGTGTTCTGCCGTGTTTTGGAAAATCCGGAACCATAGCCGAGTTTTGGGTGTTGCCGAGTCTTGGGATGCCGAGTTTGGGAACTTCAACCTGTATTACTATATACTATTGCAAACACTAAATCATGCCTGAACTTAATTTCCCTATCTGGCCAGAATCTAAACTTACAAAGATGCACAACTCTTACACTGAGCAAGGGCAGATTAACACTATTGAAGGTGTGCTGACGACCAAAAAATAAACGACAAACTTTCATTGCATATTGATACAGAAGGCTTCGGAATACGCACCTTTTGATTCCCCCCGTGATGTAGGGCAAATCATAACACTCCGAACTGGCATCTTGGTTTTCTGACGATGTAGTCCGCTGGGCATTCCATTCCAGAAGCCCGCGCTCTTCTGGTGTTCCTAAAAAATGTGAATAATATCTTCTTATTGAAAACATGATATTATGAAATCTATTAACCTTATACTACTTTTCATCTCACCAGTGCGGAGTCAATAGGGAGCTTTAAAAGGAGGCTGGATCATTTCATGGATGGGGATGCAAGGTGGATGTAGGTAGTATTTAGTAATAGGAACTACCTCGTGTAATTCTCCCGGCCTCTTGTAGCTTCCTTATTTTCATGTTCTTATGTTCTTATACCCATTCATAAGAATATAAGGAAGCTACAAGAGGCCGTGAGACCTATACGCGGTAGTTTCCTGTAGGTTTTGCCCATTCCTACGTTTGCTACTCCGCCACATTTTGCACTTCCTACCTGTTATAGTGATGAAAATAATGAAATCTATTAATATTATACAACTTCTCATCCCACCAGACCCATTCCCAAGTTTGCCTCTCAGTTACATATAGAGGAGGACATACTATAGAAATCCGTACAGGAGAGGGTTTACAGTATTAACCTCTTTCCATGCAACATTATCCTTTTCCTGAATAACAATTTGCACTTCCTACCTGGTATAGTGTGATAAAATGATGAAAATAATGAAATCTATTAATATTATACTACTTCTCATCCCACCAGACCCATTCCCAAGTTTGCCTCTCAGCTATTTGCACTTCCTACCTGGTATGAACGTAATATTCCTACCTGGTATGAACATAATATTCCTACCTGGTATGAACGTAATATTCCTACCTGGTATGAACATAATATTCCTACCTGGTATGAACATATTATTCCTACCTGGTATGAACATAATATTCCTACCTGGTATGAACATAATATTCCTACCTGGTATGAACATATTATTCCTACCTGGTATGAACATAATATTCCTACCTGGTATGAACATAATATTCCTACCTGGTATGAACATAATATTCCTACCTGGTATGAACATAATATTCCTACCTGGTATGAACATAATATTCCTACCTGGTATGAACATAATATTCCTACCTGGTATGAACATAATATTCCTACCTGGTATGAACATAATATTCCTACCTGGTATGAACATAATATTCCTACCTGGTATGAACATAATATTCCTACCTGGTATGAACATAATATTCCTACCTGGTATGAACATAATATTCCTACCTGGTATGAACATAATATTCCTACCTGGTATGAACATAATATTCCTACCTGGTATGAACATAATATTCCTACCTGGTATGAACATAATATTCCTACCTGGTATGAACATAATATTCCTACCTGGTATGAACATAATATTCCTACCTGGTATGAACATAATATTCCTACCTGGTATGAACATAATATTCCTACCTGGTATGAACATAATATTCCTCCTACCTGGTATGAACATAATATTCCTCCTACCTGGTATGAACATAATATTCCTACCTGGTATGAACATAATATTCCTACCTGGTATGAACATAATATTCCTACCTGGTATGAACATAATATTCCTACCTGGTATGAACATAATATTCCTACCTGGTATGAACATAATATTCCTACCTGGTATGAACATAATATTCCTACCTGGTATGAACATAATATTCCTACCTGGTATGAACATAATATTCCTACCTGGTATGAACATAATATTCCTACCTGGTATGAACATAATATTCCTACCTGGTATGAACATAATATTCCTCCTACCTGGTATGAACATAATATTCCTACCTGGTATGAACATAATATTCCTCCTACCTGGTATGAACATAATATTCGTACCTGGTATGAACGTATGTTATGCATATTTGTGAACCTATTTTTCTTATTTCCTTTTTAAATCACACAGGCACTCCTCACCTGGTATCGTGTTGTCCAGGAAAAAGCCCCACACGCCCCCTACAAGCATGGAGGTCTGCAGAAGCACTGTCAGTATCTGGTCAAAGGTCTCACTCCCCGTCTTTATGACATCTGCGTTATTTCCAGTTTGCAACCACTGGAAAGCAAACATAATCTGTTAGTCTACTGTACATGCGACTTATATTATAGCTTGTCTACAAATAAATAAGCTCTCTCTGTGTCTGTTAGTCTACATGTAACTTATACTAGCTTATATACAAAAAATTAAAGCTCTATCTATGTCTGTTTGTCTCTCTGTTAGTCTACATACAACTTATACCAGCTTATATATAACAAAATAAAGCTCTATCTATGTCTGTTTGTCTCTCTGTTAGTCTACATACAACTTATACTAGCTTATATATACAAAATTAAAGCTCTATCTGTCTGTTTGTCTCTCTGTTAGTCTACATACAACTTATACTAGCTTATATATACAAAATTAAAGCTCTATCTATGTCTGTTTGTCTCTCTGTTAGTCTACATACAACTTATACCAGCTTATATATAACAAAATAAAGCTCTATCTATGTCTGTTTGTCTCTCCGTTAGTCTACATACAACTTATACCAGCTTATATATAAAAAATAAAGCTCTATCTATGTCTGTCTGTTAGTCTAATTGCAACTTATAACATATATATATAGCTTATCTGTATTAATGTAAAGCTCTATGTCTGTTTGTCTCCCCATTGTGCATGTTCATACTAGATAATATTACAGCATTAAACTCCTTCACGCCCAGATCTTTCCTTTACCATAAAAAATTGTCTGTTGTTAGCCATAAAATAACGAAAAATAACTGAATATACCAAAGTAGTTAGTGGACAAGGATACTAAACAGGTCATAGCTATAAAATATTGCTTAAAGTCACTACAAATCGTCTAATGGTACCCAAATTACAATGGAAATTACGTTCTGGGCCTCAAGGGGTTAAACTGTGAGTCCCATAAGACATACACACGGCTTGCCTGTAAATTCATAGTTATGTGAGTCATGATATAACAGAGGCTCCCAAAAACACCCAAGGCATAGGCCACTATATCTTACAGTGTCTATGTCAAGGCATAAACCACTATATCTTACAGTGTCTATGTCAAGGCATAAACCACTATATCTTACAGTGTCTATGTCAAGGCATAAACCACTATATCTTACAGTGTCTATGTCAAGGCATAGGCCACTATATCTTACAGTGTCTATGTCAAGGCATAGGCCACTATATCTTACAGTGTCTATGTCAAGGCATAAACCACTATATCTTACAGTGTCTATGTCAAGGCATAAACCACTATATCTTACAGTGTCTATGTCAAGGCATAGGCCACTATATCTTACAGTGTCTACGTCAAGGCATAACCACTATATCACGTGTCTATGTCAAGGCATAAACACTATATCTTACAGTGTCTAGTCAAGCATAGGCCACTATATCTTACAGTGTCTATGTCAAGCATAAACCACTATATCTTACAGTGTCTATGTCAAGCATAAACTACTATATCTTACAGTGTCTATGTCAAGGATAATACCACTATATTACAGGTCTTGTCAGGCTAGCCACATTCTTACGCTATGTCAAGCATAAACCACTATATTTACTGTCTATGTAAGCATAGGCCATATATCTACAGTGCTATGTCAAGGCAAAACCTATATTACAGTGTCTATGTCAAGGCATAACTAATATCTTACAGTGTCTATGCAAGGCATAAAACTATATCTTACAGTGTCCTATGTCAAGCATCGGCACTAATCTAAGTGTCACCCAAGCATAACATATATCTTACAGTGTCTAGGGTCAAGGCATAAACCACTATATTACGTGTCTGTCAAGGCAACACTATATTTACAGTGCTATGTCAGCATAAATCACTATATTTACGTGTCTATGTCAAGGCAAACCCTATATCTCAGTGTCTATGTCAAGGCATAGGCCACTATATCTTACAGTGTCTATGTCAAGGCATAAACCACTATATCTTACAGTGTCTATGTCAAGGCATAAACTACTATATCTTACAGTGTCTATGTCAAGGCATAAACCACTATATCTTACAGTGTCTATGTCAAGGCATAAGCCACTATATCTTACAGTGTCTATGTCAAGGCATAAACCACTATATCTTACAGTGTCTATGTCAAGGCATAAACCACTATATCTTACAGTGTCTATGTCAAGGCATAAACCACTATATCTTACAGTGTCTATGTCAAGGCATAAACCACTATATCTTACAGTGTCTATGTCAAGGCATAGGCCACTATATCTTACAGTGTCTATGTCAAGGCATAAACCACTATATCTTACAGTGTCTATGTCAAGGCATAAGCCACTATATCTTACAGTGTCTATGTCAAGGCATAAACCACTATATCTTACAGTGTCTATGTCAAGGCATAAGCCACTATATCTTACAGTGTCTATGTCAAGGCATAGACCACTATATCTTACAGTGTCTATGTCAAGCATAAACCACTATACCTTACAGTGTCTATGTCAAGGCATAAACCACTATATCTTACAGTGTCTATGTCAAGGCATAAACCACTATATCTTACAGTGTCTATGTCAAGGCATAAACCACTATATCTTACAGTGTCTATGTCAAGGCATAAACCACTATATCTTACAGTGTCTATGTCAAGGCATAGGCCACTATATCTTACAGTGTCTATGTCAAGGCATAAACCACTATATCTTACAGTGTCTATGTCAAGGCATAGGCCACTATATCTTACAGTGTCTATGTCAAGGCATAAACCACTATATCTTACAGTGTCTATGTCAAGGCATAGACCACTATATCTTACAGTGTCTATGTCAAGGCATAGGCCACTATATCTTACAGTGTCTATGTCAAGGCATAAACCACTATATCTTACAGTGTCTATGTCAAGGCATAAGCCACTATATCTTACAGTGTCTATGTCAAGGCATAAACCACTATATCTTACAGTGTCTATGTCAAGGCATAAGCCACTATATCTTACAGTGTCTATGTCAAGGCATAAACCACTATATCTTACAGTGTCTATGTCAAGGCATAAACCACTATATCTTACAGTGTCTATGTCAAGGCATAAACCACTATATCTTACAGTGTCTATGTCAAGGCATAAACCACTATATCTTACAGTGTCTATGTCAAGGCATAGACCACTATATCTTACAGTGTCTATGTGGATAGATGGTGATGGTATTCTTATGGTCTTATTTGGATACAGTGGTCTATGCCCTGAGGGGTGCAGTCAGTTCGTACACAAGTTGTTTCGTACACCAGTAGATTCGTACACCAAAAAGTTGTTTCGTAGTCTATATGAAACCATAGTCGTTTCGTACACACAGCTCAGAGTTGAACTTGATTACTAGAGTTACGAAACGACACCAGATATGTACGAAAAAAGTCAAAATCAGTGTACGAAAAAACTAACAAAACCTGGGTACGAAACAACTTGTGTACGAAACTCCCTGTAACCGCCCTGAGCTGTATCGTTGTGGGTAACAATAGTACGTTCGTAAGTTAAAATTTCATACCTAGTCTATATTTTTTTTACGAGACGAAAATTCCCTTCTATCTTAAGGTCTCATGCTTAAAGTTATGCCTGTGTTTACCTGATAAAATGATTAACTATGATAAAATACAGGTGAAATATAGAAGAACCGTACTATTCCTTTCTCCTGGCATCAAATATCAGTCGGTAAGCAGCAAGGGGGCAGGATTTCTCGCCTCGTAAAAAAACCAGTACGTATAGTGTACGACGACCCCCTATATTTGGGCTGATTTTCCCAGGTTAAAAGGTCATCTTACATGCTGACATATGGTTTATGCAATGACCTATCTTTTCATCTTTTCTCTCACTTGTCACATATTCAATCATGTCTCATTTCTTTTCAAGCCTGATGACCTGATTTAACCCCTTCACGCCCAGATATTTCCTTCCTATATAAAATAGTCTGTTATTAGCCATAAAATTACGAAATGTAACTGAATATACCAAATTATCTAGTGGGCAAGGGTATTAAACAGGTTATATCTATAAAATATTGCTTATATTCATTAAAATCGTCTAATGATAGTCAAAATACAAAGGAAATTACGTTCTGGGCCTCAAGGGGTTAAGCCACCCATGCTTGGCACAACCACTTTACCTTGGGCAACGCCAGGCCGAAGAAGATGGAGAAGCCGATGACAAAGAGGTTCCTGGAGGAGGACAGGTTGACAAACTGCAGCGTGGACAGTCCCACCGCCGTGATCATGGAGAACATCACGATGAACATCCCGCCCACCACGGGCTCCGGGATGGTCACCATGGCGGCTCCAAACTTACCCACCACGCCAAACACTATCATGATGATAGACGCAATCTGCACCACACGACGGCTGCCCACCTGCAAAGGAAGACCAATTTCAATACATGCCTTTCTACATACGTACAACAGACATTCACACTCCTCCTATTAACCCCTTCACTCCCATATCTTTCCTTTGCTATAAAAAAATGTATGTTGTCGAGCCATAAAATTAAGAAAAGTCACTTAATATACCAAATTAGTTAGTGGACAAGGTTACTAAACAGGTCATAGCTATAAAATATTACTTATATTCACTAAAAATCGTCTAATGGTACCCAAATTACAATGGCAATTACGTTCTGGGCCTCAAGAGGTTAAAGGTAAAGATGGGGGCATACAGTATGCTGCACGTGGCCTCAGTGCTCATCTCCGTCACATTAGCCCTTTGAGGCTGTGGTGGACGAGAACCCGCTACCCCGGGACACAGGGCTGGTGTGACATCCGGGTTACCACAGTTGCCTTCCCCAGGTACACATTTATCAACCAAGCCCGAAAGGAACGATGAACAGCTGGTTGGGCAGCGCGTCGCCTGCACTGGAACGGATTCGAACCAGGGTCCGCAGATTCGTAGCCCGACGCGCTAGCCACTACACCACGGAGGCGACACTTATTACGTCACCTAAAAATTAAAATACTGAAAACAAATAGTCTAAAAAGAAAATGGTAGTGAATAGACATGACATCACCTTAAGAAGCAGGTTACAATATGCCTACAGCCATAGTCAGTGGCAGACGTGGGGCACTATGCTAAATCTCAAGCTCAACAAAAACCTTCAACTAAGCAGTGACTCCCATACGGCTATTACCTTACTGGACATGAGGCTGTAATTCTGCATGGGATTAACTATTCTTATCCATTAAAAGGGGACTCACAGATTCGTACTTAACCCCTTCACACCCAGATCTTTTCTTTGCTATATAAAATCGTTTGTAGTTAGCCATAAAATTACGAAAACTAACTTAATATACCAAATACGTTAGTGGACAAGGATACTAAACAGGTCATATCTATAAAATATTGGTTATATTCATTAAAAAGCGTCTAATGATAGCCAAATTACAATGGAAATTACGTTCTGGGTCTCAAAGGGTTAAGGACCTTTCTCTGCTGTAGTGGTACCTGTGTGAGGCCTCACCTTGGTGACGCCAATGGCGCCAATGTTCTCAGAGTAGGAAGTGGTGCCGTTGCCTGAGCCCCAGAGGCCCGCCAGAATGCACCCAATGCCCTCAATGCCAATGCCCCGATTGATGGCATGCACAGGGGGGGGAGGAGCGCCTGCAGGAATGTGTATGGGTTACATCCTGATTGTACCGACATCACATTAGGCATGACAGACTTTGATGCCTAAAAGCTGAAATGCCAAGACTTGGAGGGTGCTTTGTGCTTGAATGGATGCACCTCATAATGTAGGTTGGCCTGGAGGGACGGGGAGGTGCAATTATATATATCCACTGATAAACAGCTGTAAATACAAGTGCAGGGGAAGCACATTGTGTGGGCAGCTCTGCCATTCTGATCCCTTTGGGAAGGAACTGTTGCCAAAACAAAGGTAAGGCATCCAAGATGAAGATGGTGAATTGTTACAAAATACATGCAGAGCAATCATACATAATTATTACACAGGTACATTTTGAAGACCAATTTACCTGCAATCCTGGCACAGGCATAGTAGTCCCCCACACTTTCAATCATGGAGGCCACCACGCCCGCCACCATGCCCAGCACGCCCGCCAAGGACACAGTGGGCAGACCCCACTGACCTGCAGGAGATTTTCACATGTATATTAACGAAAACTGCAATTTGTATGTAACTCTGAAAGCAAGTAGTTTGAATTTATGTAAGAAGTGCCTGAAAATTGGGGTCACCTGTCAGGAGCAGGGCGTACAACTCATGCCGTAAATTTAAATAATGAACGCGGACAATAGAATTGGAAGCGTATCATATACCATCTAACCTTTGGGGAGGCGGTAGCAGAGTGGTTAGCGTCTCCGAGTGGCATTCTCAGTGACCCGAGTTCGATCCCCGACGAAAGCCAAAACCGTTTTGCACTGTCGAGTGGCCTAAGAACAGTGGTGGGCGCCGTTAATCAAAAAGTTAACTTCATTAACCGTTAATCCGTTAACCAAAAAATTTACTTCGATAACCATTAATCAGTTAATTCTTTAAAAATGTAACGGAAGTTATCGATAAACCGTTAACGTTAATTTTTATTATAGAAAAAAACCAAAAAATCTGTTTTTGCTCTAAAACCACCTAAAATACCTTTAAAAAGTGCCAAAACTATAAAATCAGCCTTTAAGTAGTTTTTTAAGGGCTTTAGAACCCAAAAACTATTTTTTTTTTGCTTT
>JACEEZ010006003.1:372500-387500 GCA_016584305.1 Chionoecetes opilio | reverse complement strand
AAAAATTAAAGCCTACAGCATAAAAGTCAAATATTTCCTTAATAAAAAAACATTAACAAATTACCTGTGAATCCAATAACAACTTGCACTATAGAGGCCACAGCAATGGCTCCTTGAATCTCCCTCATGCGGACTTGCCACTCCTCCTCAATCTCTGAAGCAGTCATGTTCTGGTGTAGCTCGAAATTGCACGGCCCGAAACTGGTGGAGAGGATAGCTATGGTGGGCACGAGGAAGGCAAACGTACCTCCCTGGATGATTGGCAGCCTGGAATGATGCAAGGATAGGTGAGACACATTGGAAGAATACAATATATACCTACCTACAAAAATATCCTAGGTATATACTATAGAGGTACATAAATTAGGGTGGTAAATGATTGAAATGGACTCAGTCGTCAGGTAGTTAGTGCGGAGTCAATATAGGGAATTTTTAAAGGTAATGTCAGTCAGTTATCACTCCTAACATATATATTAACTTGCATAACTATTATTATTGAATTACAACTATTATCACACAAGTGTAACAAGTACTACAACTACCATACATTATATTTTCATGTACTTAACATCAAAAGAATCAGTGTATTTTTAGAAACATTATAAACATATAATTATATATCTATGTAAAGTATATATAATTATACGTTTATCTTTCCTCCTCTGTTTCACCGTGAGACCCATGAACACCTTGCATTCTCAAAGTATGTCACAGGGCAAATGCCTAGTTGTCAGCATAAAGTATAGGATCAACAAGAAGTGATAAGAAGCCAGAATCACGAGGAGAAGGGGGAGAAGACCTTGGACATCGACGCTACAAACACGCTCTGCTCACTCGCCCCATCCGACACTCCCTGGCTGTGCTCAAGACATTCATTGTACTTGGTTGTAATCTCTACGCTCCTTACTGGACTCTAAATAAATGTGTACAAAGCTGGAAGTACCAATTTAACTCATACCAGATAAGTCTCTACAATATACCGACTTATAGTAATGACACATGGATAGGTGAGACACATTGGAAGAATACAATAAATACATACCTACAAAAATATCCTAGGTATATACTATAGAGGTACGTAAATTTGGGTGGTAAATGATTGAAATGGACTCAGTCGTCAGGTAGTTAGGGCGGAGTCAATCTAGGGAATTTTTAAAGGTAATGACACATGGATAGGTGGGACACATTGGGAGAATACAATAAATACCTGCAAAAATATCCTAGGTATATACTATAGAGGTATATAAATTAGGGTGGTAAATGATTGAAATGGTCTCAGTCGTCAGGTAGTTAGTGCGGAGTCAATCTAGGGAATTTTTAAAGGTAATGACACATGGATAGGTGGGCAGATTGGGAGAATACAATAAATACAAAGAAATATTAGGTATATAATATAGTTCCAGACAAAGTAAAGGAGGAACCCTATTTTCTCTATGAAGTCATATTACAATAACCTGGGTACTACATTAAAGCCGTGTATTGGAATTAGAAAACAACCATAATTACCACGAGCAATACCTTGTACCTTTTAATGAAGTGATTAAATATAGACAACTCTAGCTTGAAGAATGGCAGCAAGCATCAGTATCAAAACACTTATAACAGTTAAAATACTAAAGTTTTTGTGTTTCTATAATTTTGTTGTCATGTAACATCTCTTTCCCAGGGACCTTATAATATTATGTCTAGTGCAGAGTAACCTTTCATGTATGGGGCAGTGCATTTTTTAAGCAAATCTTACTGGGCGACATTCTTTGGATAGCCAGAAAGGTAAAGGCCTACCTGTTAAAATATAGTTTTTCGGATACATCAACTTCACCCTTTTGTATGTTGTGTATAAATAAAGATCCTATGCAGTAATAAGAGTGCACTTCTGGATCTAACACACACAGATAAGATGAACAATTGTATCCAGGAAGGATTTTATGAACAAATATCTTGTCGCCCAGTAGCTTAAAATTGTTCTTACTGGGCGACAGTTTTCCATCACTGGGAGACATTTTGGTCGCCCAGTTGTGATGTTAAAAAATGCACTGGTAGGAGGGAGATCCACTCATAAAGGGGGAGGCGGTAGCGGAGTGGTTAGAATCTCTGACTGGCGTTCTCGGTGACCTGAGTTCGATCCCCGAAGAAAACCAAAACCCTTCTGCACCGTCGAGTGGCCTAAGAACACCCACATGCCCTGCCCATCAACTCTACCTTCGACTGCGAGTGCATCGGAGGACACAGGAGGCAGCATGAGCCTCTAATCACAGGCGTCACTATAAAAGTCCTGCCTGCGCCACCACGGGCGAGGACCAACCATCACAGCCCTCAAGTGAACCTCCAGAGCCTACCATCCGAGCCCTGCGTCACCACTGCCTACAGGCGCTATAGGCACAAATGTAAAAAAAAAATAAAGCATCTTAGACAGGGTGGAGCCTTCAATGGTATAGTTTAAAGCTTCTTGCCATTACCATCACCACTGCCTTTACTCTAATGGTTTTGAGACATGTCAGAAATTATAAATCAGTGAAAACCACAATTAATATTTTCAGACAGGTTTTTAATGTAGCTCAGTGTATGCAATATGAAAGTTTGTAAAGTAATTCAATTTTTTTATTTTTTTTATTTAATTAATGATGGATCGAGAGGTCGGATTTTCACAACCGCGGTTACGGTTGCGTTTGCAGTTGTGAAATTTTCTACAACCGTGATTATCAGACTTATGACAATTATTATATACTAGGAAAAATGCGTAATTATCAACTGGAATATTACGTTATAGTGCGATTTAGCCACACTACAGGGAGGTCCCGTTATACGAGCATTCGGTACACGAGAATCCGATGATACGAGAGGTGTAAATTAGGGTCTATTTTCAATATACGAGATCGAAAATTCAATGCTATGACATTCAAACTGGGGTGAGTAAAATTATCAAGTTAAAAATACGCGCCCTACCACTCCCAGGCTGGACAAAAGGGGATTTGGTTGACCCCAGTCAGGTCACCCCTAGCAAGCCGTGACCTGAAGGGTAATCAAGCATATGGCGCGGCCTGACATTTAGGGGTAATTAGCCAGATGTGCAGCTCCAACCTTGGGACAGCAGTCAGGTCATCCCTAGCAAGGCGTGATCTGAAGGGTAATTAAGCATATGGCGCGGCCTGATCTTTAGGGGTAATTAGCCAGGTGTGCTGCCACAACCTTGGGACCGCTACACTACCCTCTTTTGTATCACGCGGCGTCCCCTACAGTACAACGTCTTTTTTGCTTGTTATGCATGTTTTATGTTTAATTAATGTGCAGTTATGTTATTTTGTGTGCTATTTTCTCTTTCAGAATGCTTTTTCTACAGAATAGGTAGTACAGTGTGGGTAATATAGACGCTGTGTGTTTGTTGTGTTTGCTATAGTTTATTTTAGCTTGAAAAACGTCTTTTTTTCTTTTTTTTTTTTTAATAAATGGTCCTGGAACCAAACCTATATTTTACCATTAGTTATATGTGTTTCGTTATACGAGATTTCGCTTTACGAGTATGCCAGGTGGAACATAACTGCTCGTATCTTCGGGACCTCCCTGTATTACATAATATATACTAAATAACTTATGTTGAACAAAAGTTTTGCAACACAAATAGGGGTAAATCATATGTACTACTGTCAATAATTAAGTATATTCTACACTAATATAGCTATTATGAAAGAATAGGTCAATTTAATTAAAACTATATTAAGCACAAAGTATGTTACCATAAATGTATTTGGCAGGGGATAAATTACTAAGGAAGTAAACTTTTCCCCGGGTTCCTCGGCCAGCCTCACGGCCAGGGTCGCTTTGTTATTGTTTATCACTTGGTCATGACGTCACGTGCATACTATCTATACTAAGCTTTCACCACCGCAACCTCACTTATGGAATGGCGGTTGCAGTTGTGAAGACTTCTAGAAATGCAGTTGCGGTTGTGAAGACTTCTAGAAATGCGGTTGCGGTTCTGAAGACTTCTAGAAATGCGGTTGCGGTTGTGAAGACTTCTAAAAATGCAGTTGCGGTTGTGAAGACTTCTAGAAATGCGGTTGCGGTTGTGAAGACTTCTAGAAATGCGGTTGCGGTTGTGAAGACTTCTAGAAATGCGGTTGCGGTTGTGAAGACTTCTAAAAATGCAGTTGCGGTTGTGAAGACTTCTAGAAATGCAGTTGCGGTTGTGAAGACTTCTAGAAATGCGGTTGCGGTTGTGAAGACTTCTAAAAATGCAGTTGCGGTTGTGAAGACTTCTAGAAATGCGGTTGCGGTTGTGAAGACTTCTAGAAATGCGGTTGCGGTTGTGAAGACTTCTAGAAATGCGGTTGCGGTTGTGAAGACTTCTAGAAATGCGATTGCGGTTGTGAAGACTTCTAAAAATGCAGTTGCGGTTGTGAAGACTTCTAGAAATGCGGTTGCGGTTGTGAAGACTTCTAAAAATGCAGTTGCGGTTGTGAAGACTTCTAGAAATGCGGTTGCGGTTGTGAATTTTTGTGCGGCTACAGTTATTTGATCCAACACTAAATTCAATACATCCATATCTCTCAAACTATAAAGCAAAATAAACATAAAGGCAGGACCTGTCGAACCGAGGCTCTTTGATTCACACATTAAAATTAAAATGGAGTTCTACAGTAGTACATACAACTTAATCAAGACTATTTAGTATTTATAGAAAAATATTGAAAGTGGTACATGAATCAAAACATCTTGCTTTGGCTCTATGCAAACATGAAGGTATGGAGGGAGAACTAAACATGCCTCATGAAGGAGCAGGATGCTTGAGGCCTTTTGTAGGTCAGTGGGTAGGACGATAAAGAGGCCACCACATAATCTTGCCAACACAGATATAGTCAAGCAAAACAGGGCCATGAAATGAAGGTCAACGATCAAGGCTCCAGGCAGAGGAGAGATAGGTTATCAGATACGGGTTGGTGGAGTGCATAGGATGGGAAGTAGAAGTGACAATAAGAAGACAATTAGAAGAAATAAGATGACAATAAGAAGACAATTAGAAGAAATAAGATGACAATAAGAAGACAATAAGAAGATATAAGATGACAATAAGAAGACAATAAGAAGAAATAAGATGACAATAAGAAGACAATAAGAAGATATAAGATGACAATAAGAAGGAATAAGATGACAATAAGAAGACAATAAGAAGAAACAAGATGACAATAAGAAGACAATAAGAAGCCAATAAGAAGACAATAAGAAGAAATAAGATGAAAATAAGAAGACAATAAGAAGAAATAAGATGACAATAAGAAGACAATAAGAAGAAATAAGATGACAATAAGAAGCCAATAAGAAGAAATAAGATGACAATAAGAAGACAATAAGAAGAAATAAGATGAAAATAAGAAGACAATAAGAAGAAATAAGATGACAATAAGAAGACAATAAGATGACAATAAGAAGACAATAAGAAGAAATAAGATGACAATAAGAAGACAATAAGAAGAAATAAGATGACAATAAGAAGACAATAAGAAGAAATAAGATGACAATAAGAAGACAATAAGAAGAAATAAGATGACAATAAGAAGACAATAAGAAGAAATAAGATGACAATAAGAAGACAA
Organism: Chionoecetes opilio; assembly: GCA_016584305.1. NCBI lineage: Eukaryota > Metazoa > Arthropoda > Malacostraca > Decapoda > Majidae > Chionoecetes > Chionoecetes opilio. The sequence goes on along the minus strand of JACEEZ010006003.1, from coordinate 381,912 downwards.
TAAGAAGATATAAGATGACAATAAGAAGACAATAAGAAGATATAAGATGACAATAAGAAAACAATAAGAAGATATAAGATGACAATAAGAAGACAATAAGAAGATATAAGAAGACAATAAGAAGATATAAGATGACAATAAGAAGACAATAAGAAGAAACAAGATGACAATAAGAAGACAATAAGAAGATATAAGATGACAATAAGAAGAAATAAGATGACAATAAGATGACAATAAGAAGACAATAAGAAGAAATAAGATGACAATAAGAAGACAATAAGAAGATATAAGAAGAAATAAGATGACAATAAGAAGATATAAGATGACAATAAGAAGAAATAAGAAGATATAAGATGACAATAAGAAGAAATAAGATGACAATAAGATGACAATAAGAAGACAATAAGAAGAAATAAGATGACAATAAGAAGACAATAAGAAGACAATAAGAAGAAACAAGATGACAATAAGAAGACAATAAGAAGAAACAAGATGACAATAAGAAGACAATAAGAAGATATAAGAAGAAATAAGATGACAATAAGAAGACAATAAGAAGACAATAAGAAGAAACAAGATGACAATAAGAAGACAATAAGAAGACAATAAGAAGAAATAAGATGACAATAAGAAGAAACAAGATGACAATAAGAAGACAATAAGAAGAAATAAGATGACAATAAGAAGACAATAAGAAGACAATAAGAAGAAATAAGAAGAAATAAGATGACAATAAGAAGAAACAAGATGACAATAAGAAGACAATAAGAAGACAATAAGAAGAAATAAGATGACAATAAGAAGAAACAAGATGACAATAAGAAGACAATAAGAAGAAATAAGATGACAATAAGAAGACAATAAGAAGATATAAGAAGAAATAAGATGACAATAAGAAGACAATAAGAAGATATAAGATGACAATAAGAAGACAATAAGAAGAAACAAGATGACAATAAGAAGAAATAAGATGACAATAAGAAGACAATAAGAATAAATAAGATGACAATAAGAAGACAATAAGAAGAAATAAGATGACAATAAGAAGACAATAAGAAGAAACAAGATGACAATAAGAAGACAATAAGAAGATATAAGATGACAATAAGAAGACAATAAGAAGATATAAGAAGACAATAAGAAGATATAAGATGACAATAAGAAGAAATAAGATGACAATAAGAAGACAATAAGAAGAAACAAGATGACAATAAGAAGACAATAAGAAGATATAAGATGACAATAAGAAGAAATAAGATGACAATAAGATGACAATAAGAAGACAATAAGAAGAAACAAGATGACAATAAGAAGATATAAGATGACAATAAGAAGACAATAAGAAGAAACAAGATGACAATAAGAAGACAATAAGAAGATATAAGATGACAATAAGAAGAAATAAGATGACAATAAGATGACAATAAGAAGACAATAAGAAGAAACAAGATGACAATAAGAAGAAATAAGATGACAATAAGAAGACAATAAGAAGAAACAAGATGACAATAAGAAGACAATAAGAAGATATAAGATGACAATAAGAAGAAATAAGATGACAATAAGAAGACAATAAGAAGAAACAAGATGACAATAAGAAGATATAAGATGACAATAAGAAGAAATAAGATGACAATAAGATGACAATAAGAAGACAATAAGAAGATATAAGATGACAATAAGAAGACAATAAGAAGAAACAAGATGACAATAAGAAGAAATAAGATGACAATAAGAAGACAATAAGAAGAAATAAGATGACAATAAGAAGACAATAAGAAGAAACAAGATGACAATAAGAAGACAATAAGAAGATATAAGATGACAATAAGAAGTAATAAGATGACAATAAGAAAACAATAAGAAGAAATAAGATGACAATAAGAAGACAATAAGAAGAAATAAGATGACAATAAGAAGACAATAAGAAGAAACAAGATGACAATAAGAAGACAATAAGAAGAAATAAGATGAAAATAAGAAGACAATAAGAAGAAATAAGATGACAATAAGAAGGCAATAAGAAGAAATAAGATGACAATAAGAAAACAATAAGAAGAAATAAGATGACAATAAGAAGACAATAAGAAGAAATAAGAAGACAATAAGAAGAAATAAGAAGAAATAAGATGACAATAAGAAGACAATAAGAAGAAATAAGATGACAATAAGAAGACAATAAGAAGAAATAAGATGACAATAAGAAGACAATAAGAAGAAATAAGATGACAATAAGAAGACAATAAGAAATAAGATGACAATAAGAAGACAATAAGAAGAAATAAGATGACAATAAGAAGACAATAAGAAGAAATAAGATGACAATAAGAAGACAATAAGAAGATATAAGATGACAATAAGAAGACAATAAGAAGATATAAGATGACAATAAGAAGACAATAAGAAGATATAAGATGACAATAAGAAGACAATAAGAAGATATAAGAAGCCAATAAGAAGATATAAGATGACAATAAGAAGACAATAAGAAGAAACAAGATGACAATAAGAAGACAATAAGAAGATATAAGATGACAATAAGAAGAAATAAGATGACAATAAGATGACAATAAGAAGACAATAAGAAGAAATAAGATGACAATAAGAAGACAATAAGAAGATATAAGAAGAAATAAGATGACAATAAGAAGACAATAAGAAGATATAAGATGACAATAAGAAGAAATAAGAAGATATAAGATGACAATAAGAAGAAATAAGATGACAATAAGATGACAATAAGAAGACAATAAGAAGAAACAAGATGACAATAAGAAGACAATAAGAAGAAATAAGAAGAAATAAGATGACAATAAGAAGAAACAAGATGACAATAAGAAGACAATAAGAAGAAATAAGATGACAATAAGAAGAAATAAGATGACAATAAGAAGAAACAAGATGACAATAAGAAGACAATAAGAAGAAATAAGATGACAATAAGAAGATATAAGATGACAATAAGAAGAAACAAGATGACAATAAGAAGACAATAAGAAGAAATAAGATGACAATAAGAAGACAATAAGAAGATATAAGAAGAAATAAGATGAAAATAAGAAGACAATAAGAAGATATAAGATGACAATAAGAAGACAATAAGAAGATATAAGATGACAATAAGAAGAAATAAGATGACAATAAGAAGACAATAAGAAGAAACAAGATGACAATAAGAAGGCAATAAGAAGAAATAAGATGACAATAAGAAGACAATAAGAAGATATAAGATGACAATAAGAAGAAACAAGATGACAATAAGAAGACAATAAGAAGATATAAGATGACAATAAGAAGACAATAAGAAGATATAAGAAGACAATAAGAAGATATAAGATGACAATAAGAAGAAATAAGATGACAATAAGAAGACAATAAGAAGAAACAAGATGACAATAAGAAGACAATAAGAAGATATAAGATGACAATAAGAAGAAATAAGATGACAATAAGATGACAATAAGAAGACAATAAGAAGAAACAAGATGACAATAAGAAGATATAAGATGACAATAAGAAGAAATAAGATGACAATAAGAAGACAATAAGAAGAAACAAGATGACAATAAGAAGACAATAAGAAGAAACAAGATGACAATAAGAAGACAATAAGAAGATATAAGATGACAATAAGAAGAAATAAGATGACAATAAGATGACAATAAGAAGACAATAAGAAGAAATAAGATGACAATAAGAAGACAATAAGAAGAAATAAGATGACAATAAGAAGACAATAAGAAGATATAAGAAGAAATAAGATGACAATAAGAAGACAATAAGAAGATATAAGATGACAATAAGAAGAAATAAGATGACAATAAGATGACAATAAGAAGACAATAAGAAGAAACAAGATGACAATAAGAAGACAATAAGAAGAAATAAGATGACAATAAGAAGACAATAAGAAGACAATAAGAAGAAACAAGATGACAATAAGAAGACAATAAGAAGAAACAAGATGACAATAAGAAGACAATAAGAAGAAATAAGAAGAAATAAGATGACAATAAGAAGAAACAAGATGACAATAAGAAGACAATAAGAAGAAATAAGATGACAATAAGAAGACAATAAGAAGATATAAGATGACAATAAGAAGAAACAAGATGACAATAAGAAGACAATAAGAAGACAATAAGAAGATATAAGAAGAAATAAGATGACAATAAGAAGACAATAAGAAGATATAAGATGACAATAAGAAGACAATAAGAAGATATAAGATGACAATAAGAAGATATAAGATGACAATAAGAAGACAATACGAAGATATAAGATGACAATAAGAAGACAATAAGAAGAAACAAGATGACAATAAGAAGATATAAGATGACAATAAGAAGACAATAAGAAGAAATAAGATGACAATAAGAAGACAATAAGAAGATATAAGATGACAATAAGAAGACAATAAGAAGATATAAGATGACAATAAGAAGATATAAGATGACAATAAGAAGAAATAAGATGACAATAAGATGACAATAAGAAGACAATAAGAAGATATAAGATGACAATAAGAAGACAATAAGAAGAAACAAGATGACAATAAGAAGACAATAAGAAGATATGAGATGACAATAAGAAGACAATAAGAAGATATAAGATGACAATAAGAAGACAATAAGAAGATATAAGATGACAATAAGAAGACAATAAGAAGAAATAAGATGACAATAAGAAGACAATAAGAAGAAATAAGATGACAATAAGAAGACAATAAGAAGAAACAAGATGACAATAAGAAGACAATAAGAAGAAATAAGATGACAATAAGAAGACAATAAGAAGAAATAAGATGACAATAAGAAGACAATAAGAAGAAATAAGATGACAATAAGAAGACAATAAGAAGAAATAAGATAACAATAAGAAGACAATAAGAAGAAATAAGATGACAATAAGAAGACAATAAGAAGAAATAAGATGACAATAAGAAGACAATAAGAAGAAATAAGATGACAATAAGAAGACAATAAGAAACAAGATGACAATAAGAAGACAATAAGAAGATATAAGATGACAATAAGAAGACAATAAGAAGATATAAGATGACAATAAGAAGACAATAAGAAGATATAAGATGACAATAAGAAGATATAAGAAGACAATAAGAAGATATAAGATGACAATAAGAAGAAATAAGATGACAATAAGAAGACAATAAGAAGAAACAAGATGACAATAAGAAGACAATAAGAAGATATAAGATGACAATAAGAAGAAATAAGATGACAATAAGATGACAATAAGAAGACAATAAGAAGAAACAAGATGACAATAAGAAGACAATAAGAAGAAATAAGATGACAATAAGAAGACAATAAGAAGATATAAGAAGAAATAAGATGACAATAAGAAGACAATAAGAAGATATAAGATGACAATAAGAAGAAATAAGAAGATATAAGATGACAATAAGAAGAAATAAGATGACAATAAGATGACAATAAGAAGACAATAAGAAGAAACAAGATGACAATAAGAAGACAATAAGAAGAAATAAGATGACAATAAGAAGACAATAAGAAGATATAAGATGACAATAAGAAGATATAAGAAGACAATAAGAAGAAACAAGATGACAATAAGAAGACAATAAGAAGAAACAAGATGACAATAAGAAGACAATAAGAAGAAATAAGAAGAAATAAGATGACAATAAGAAGAAACAAGATGACAATAAGAAGACAATAAGAAGACAATAAGAAGAAATAAGATGACAATAAGAAGAAACAAGATGACAATAAGAAGACAATAAGAAGAAATAAGATGACAATAAGAAGAAATAAGAAGAAATAAGATGACAATAAGAAGACAATAAGAAGAAACAAGATGACAATAAGAAGACAATAAGAAGAAATAAGATGACAATAAGAAGATATAAGATGACAATAAGAAGAAACAAGATGACAATAAGACAATAAGAAGAAATAAGATGACAATAAGAAGACAATAAGAAGATATAAGAAGAAATAAGATGACAATAAGAAGATATAAGATGACAATAAGAAGAAATAAGATGACAATAAGAAGACAATAAGAAGAAACAAGATGACAATAAGAAGACAATAAGAAGATATAAGATGACAATAAGAAGAAATAAGAAGATATAAGATGACAATAAGAAGACAATAAGAAGAAATAAGATGACAATAAGATGACAATAAGAAGACAATAAGAAGAAACAAGATGACAATAAGAAGATATAAGATGACAATAAGAAGAAATAAGATGACAATAAGAAGACAATAAGAAGAAACAAGATGACAATAAGAAGACAATAAGAAGAAACAAGATGACAATAAGAAGACAATAAGAAGATATAAGATGACAATAAGAAGAAATAAGATGACAATAAGATGGCAATAAGAAGACAATAAAAAGAAATAAGATGACAATAAGAAGACAATAAGAAGAAATAAGATGACAATAAGAAGACAATAAGAAGAAATAAGATGACAATAAGAAGACAATAAGAAGATATAAGATGACAATAAGAAGAAATAAGATGACAATAAGATGACAATAAGAAGACAATAAGAAGAAACAAGATGACAATAAGAAGACAATAAGAAGAAATAAGATGACAATAAGAAGACAATAAGAAGAAATAAGATGACAATAAGAAGACAATAAGAAGAAACAAGATGACAATAAGAAGACAATAAGAAGAAACAAGATGACAATAAGAAGACAATAAGAAGAAATAAGATGACAATAAGAAGACAATAAGATATAAGATGACAATAAGAAGAAACAAGATGACAATAAGAAGATATAAGAAGAAATAAGATGACAATAAGAAGACAATAAGAAGATATAAGATGACAATAAGAAGACAATAAGAAGATATAAGATGACAATAAGAAGATATAAGATGACAATAAGAAGACAATAAGAAGATATAAGATGACAATAAGAAGACAATAAGAAGAAACAAGATGACAATAAGAAGATATAAGATGACAATAAGAAGACAATAAGAAATAAGATGACAATAAGAAGACAATAAGAAGATATCAGATGACAATAAGAAGACAATAAGAAGATATAAGATGACAATAAGAAGATATAAGATGACAATAAGAAGAAATAAGATGACAATAAGATGACAATAAGAAGATATAAGATGACAATAAGAAGACAATAAGAAGAAACAAGATGACAATAAGAAGACAATAAGAAGATATGAGATGACAATAAGAAGACAATAAGAAGATATAAGATGACAATAAGAAGACAATAAGAAGAAACAAGATGACAATAAGAAGACAATAAGAAGATATAAGATGACAATAAGAAGAAATAAGATGACAATAAGAAGACAATAAGAAGAAACAAGATGACAATAAGAAGACAATAAGAAGATATAAGATGACAATAAGAAGAAATAAGATGACAATAAGAAGACAATAAGAAGAAACAAGATGACAATAAGAAGACAATAAGAAGATATAAGAAGAAATAAGATGACAATAAGAAGACAATAAGAAGAAATAAGATGACAATAAGAAGACAATAAGAAGATATAAGAAGAAATAAGATGACAATAAGAAGACAATAAGAAGAAATAAGATGACAATAAGAAGACAATAAGAAGATATAAGAAGAAATAAGATGACAATAAGAAGACAATAAGAAGATATAAGATGACAATAAGAAGACAATAAGAAGATATAAGATGACAATAAGAAGATATAAGATGACAATAAGAAGAAATAAGATGACAATAAGAAGACAATAAGAAGAAATAAGATGACAATAAGAAGACAATAAGAAGATATAAGAAGAAATAAGATGACAATAAGAAGACAATAAGAAGAAATAAGATGACAATAAGAAGACAATAAGAAGATATAAGAAGAAATAAGATGACAATAAGAAGACAATAAGAAGATATAAGAAGAAATAAGATGACAATAAGAAGACAATAAGAAGAAATAAGATGACAATAAGAAGACAATAAGAAGATATAAGAAGAAATAAGATGACAATAAGAAGACAATAAGAAGATATAAGATGACAATAAGAAGACAATAAGAAGATATAAGATGACAATAAGAAGATATAAGATGACAATAAGAAGACAATAAGAAGAAACAAGATGACAATAAGAAGACAATAAGAAGATATAAGATGACAATAAGAAGAAATAAGATGACAATAAGAAGACAATAAGAAGAAATAAGATGACAATAAGAAGACAATAAGAAGATATAAGATGACAATAAGAAGAAATAAGATGACAATAAGAAGACAATAAGAAGATATAAGATGACAATAAGAAGAAATAAGATGACAATAAGAAGACAATAAGAAGATATAAGATGACAATAAGAAGAAATAAGATGACAATAAGAAGACAATAAGAAGATATAAGATGACAATAAGAAGAAATAAGATGACAATAAGAAGACAATAAAAGAAATAAGATGACAATAAGAAGACAATAAGAAAAAACAAGATGATAATAAGAAGATAATAAGAAGAAATAAGATGACAATAAGAAGAAATAAGATGACAATAAGAAGACAATAAGAAGAAATAAGATGACAATAAGAAGACAATAAGAAGAAACAAGATGACAATAAGAAGATAATAAGAAGATATAAGATGACAATAAGAAGAAATAAGATGACAATAAGAAGACAATAAGAAGAAATAAGATGACAATAAGAAGACAATAAGAAGAAACAAGATGACAATAAGAAGATAATAAGAAGAAATAAGATGACAATAAGAAGAAATAAGATGACAATAAGAAGACAATAAGAAGAAATAAGATGACAATAAGAAGACAATAAGAAGAAACAAGATGACAATAAGAAGATATAAGATGACAATAAGAAGAAATAAGATGACAATAAGAAGACAATAAGAAGAAATAAGATGACAATAAGAAGACAATAAGAAGATATAGGATGACAATAGGAAGAAATAAGAAGATATAAGATGACAATAAGAAGACAATAAGAAGAAATAAGATGACAATAAGAAGACAATAAGAAGATATAAGATGACAATAAGAAGACAATAAGAAGAAATAAGATGACAATAAGAAGCCAATAAGAAGAAACAAGAAGACAATAAGAAGAAACAAGATGACAATAAGAAGACAATAAGAAGACATAAGATGACAATAAGAAGAAATAAGATGACAATAAGAAGACAATAAGAAGAAACAAGAAGACAATAAGAAGAAACAAGATGACAATAAGAAGACAATAAGAAGACATAAGATGACAATAAGAAGAAATAAGATGACAATAAGAAGACAATAAGAAGAAATAAGATGACAATAAGAAGACAATAAGAAGATATAAGATGACAATAAGAAGACAATAAGAAGAAATAAGATGACAATAAGAAGACAATAAGAAGATATAAGATGACAATAAGATGA
>JACEEZ010006003.1:342500-370000 GCA_016584305.1 Chionoecetes opilio | reverse complement strand
TATTGTGATTGGTGGTGATGATACGAGGAATGCACCAATCAGCTGCCCCGTAGAATAGAAGGGGAGGCAAGGGGCTTCCTTAGTGCATTTTGACCATAATAAAAAAAATAGACTATAGTACCCATCATCGACCGTCTAACCTCATACGACATTATGGCCAAATCTGACGTTAAATAGAAAAATTATGACTATGAATGACCCCCTTAGGAAAAATCCTGCGAACACGCCGGGCCAATGGTTTGAAAAGGAGAAGAGAGACTTAGACTGAAGTTGTTAGAAGAGACTTAGACTGAAGTTGTTAGAAGAGACTTAGACTGAAGTTGTTAGAAGAGACTTAGACTGAAGTTGTTAGAAGAGACTTAGACTGAAGGTTTTTTTAAAAGGAAAATTAAAATGAAGTTGTTAAAAGAGACTTAGACTGAATTTGTTAGAAAAAATTAGACTGAATTGTTAGAAGGGGGCCCTTAGACTAAAAGTTGTTAAAAGAGTTTTTAGACTGAATTTTGTTAGAAGAGGACAATTTAGAAAAACAGTTGTTGGAAAGAGGGGGGAATTAGACTGAAGTTTTTAGAAGGGACTTAGACGAAGTTTTTAAAAAAAGAGAGACTTAGACTGAAGTTGAGAAGAGAGATTTTAGACTGAAGTTTTTGGAAGGGGGAAGGACTTAGACTGAATTTGTTAAAAGGGAGGGGGATTTAGCCCGAAGTTGTTAGAAGAGAGGACTTAGACTAAAGGGTTGTTAGAAGAGACTTGGGAATGAATTGTTAGAAGAGGGGGACTTAGACTGAAGTTTTTAGAAAGAGAGATAGATGAAGGGTTAGAAAGAGAAAATTAGACTGAAGTTGTTAAAAGAGAACTTATACGGAAGTTGTTAGAAAGAGGGGGGGGGCCCCTTAGACTGAAGTTGTTGGGAAGAGAAAATTAAAATTGAATTTGTTAGAAAGAGAGCCCTTGGGACTAAAATTTTGTTAGAAGAGAGATTTTAGCCCTGAAGTTTTTAAAGAAGAGCTTAGCCCTGAATTTGTTAGGAGATTCAGACTGAAGTTTTTTAGAAGAGAGACTCAGACGGGGAAGGTTTTTAGAAAGGAGCTTAGACTAAATTTGTTAAAAAGAGGGGACTAGACTGAAGTTTTTTAGAAGAGAGCTTAGACTGAAGTTTTTTAGAAGAGAGATTAGACTGAAGTTGTTAGAAAGAGAGACTTAGACTAAAAGTTTTTAAAGAAAGAGAAAACCTTTAGACAAAGTTTGTTAGAAAGAGATTTAGACGGGAAGTTTTTAGAAAGAAAAACCAAAGACTGAAGTTTTTTAGAAAAAAGGAGATTTGGGTGAAGTTTTTAAAAAAGAGGGGACTCGGGATGAAGTTGTTAAAAAAGGGACTTAGACTAAAATTTGTTAGAAGAGAGACTCAGACTGAAGTGTTAGAAGAGAGATTTAGACTGAAGTTTTTAAAAAGAGAGCCCTTAGACTGAAGTTGTTAGAAGAGAGACTTAGACGGAAGTTTTTTAAAAAGAGAGACTTGATTTGAAGTTTTTTAAAAAGAGATTTTAAAATGAAGGTTAAAAAGGGGAGACTTGGGCCCTAAAGTTGTTTAGAAGAGAGACCAGATAAAGGGTTGTTAGAAGAGAGATTGACTAAAGGTTGTTAGAAGAGATTTAGATGAGGTTGTTAAAAAGGGAGAGCCCTTAAAATAAATTTTGTTAGAAAGAGGGGACTTGACTGAATTTGTTGAAGAGGACTCAGACTAAATTTGTTAAAAAAGGAGACTTGACTGAATTTGTTAAAAAAGAGACTTAGACTGAAGTTGTTAGAAAGAGGGGACTCAGACTGAATTTGTTAAAAGAGAGACTTAGACTAAAGTTGTTAGAAGAAAGATTTAGATGAAGTTGTTGGGAAAGAGAGATTAAAACGGAAGTTTTTAGAAAGAAAACTTGGGACTAAAGGGTTTGTTAAAAAGAGAAAATTAGCTAAAAGTTGTTAAAAGGAGACTTAAAATGAAGTTGTTAGAAAAAGGGGGACTTGGGGACTAAATTTGTTAAAAAAGAGAAAACTTAGACTGAATTTGGGTTAGAAAGAGAGATTTAGATGAAGTTGTTAGAAGAGAGACTTAGACTGAAGTTGTTAGAAAGGAAAAATTAGACAAATTTGGTTTAGAAGAGAGACTTAGACGAAGTTTTTAAAACAAAAAAAAATTTTGCTTTTATTACAAAGAAAAAAAACAAGGTAAAAAATTTGAGGACAAAAGCCCCCTTATGAATAAGGAGGATGTTTGAAAAAACGCAAAAAATTTATTTTTTTCCGCTTTAGATACCTTAAAGGACTAGAAAAAAAAAATGAAAAAGGAAAAAGTGTGCATAATACTATACGGAAACCTTAAAAAAATTTCAATAGGAGACAAGACCACTGAGTATCGGTCAGGCCCCGTATGCAAAAACTAGGCCCAAAAAAAAAAACCAAAAAACTGTATGAAACAACTAGGAAAAAAAAAAACAAAAACTGTATAAACAACTAGGTAAATAAAAAACAAAAACTGTATGCAAACCCCCTAGGTCAATAAAAAAAAAAAACTGTATGCAAAATTTAGGTAAAAAAAAAACCCGAACTGTATAAACAACTGGCCCCCAATAAAAAAAACAAAAACGGTAGGCAACAACTAGGTCTTTTAAAAAAACAAAAACTGTATCCCAACAACTGGTCAAAAAAAAACAGAATGTATAAACAACTAGGTAAATAAAAAACAGAAAACGTAGGGAAACCCAAATGGGTTTCAAAAAAAAAAAACAAAAACTATGAAAAAAAAAAAGAAGTTTTGTAGAAAACCCAGAAAAGGAAAAAAAAAAAAAGTTTTTGGGGGGCAACTTTAATGCGCGCCTGGCCCGGGGGCCTTTTCCTTTTGCATTCCCCCCCTTGGGGCCTGTATCGAGGGGGAGAGCCCGTTCCCCCGGGGGACACAGGGCTATGTGACACCCGAGCTACCACATTTCCCTTTCCCCGGGTTTTTCCCAGGTACCCTTTTATAAAAACCCCAAAAGGGAATTTAAAACAGCTGGAAGGGGGGGTCCCCGGGACTTGTCCTGGCCCGGATTCGAACCAGGGCCCGAAGATTCGTACCCAGGTAGCCACTACCCCACACTAGACAACTGTATTATAAATTTAAAATTGGGAAAAAATAACCAAATATGCTACGTAAAAAATTTACTAACCCAAAAAATAGGTGAATATAAATTAACCATTTTACCGGACCCCCCAAAAGTGGTCTGAAGGAGGGTCACCATTCCTGACAAAAAGGAAAATGGTGCACACAAGCTTCCCTTTCGCGGGACCCCACTATCGTCCAGAAGGGGAAGGCGCGAGGATGTGGGGGAAGGCGATGGTGGGCCAATGGGGGGGAAAGGAAGGTTTGCAATAAGAACACTTTTTAATTTTTCCCCTCCTCTTTTTTTCCCCTTTCTTTCCCCCTCCCCCCCTCCCCAATACCCTTTGGGGAAAAACACGATTTCTTTTTTTTTCCCCACATTTCTCCCCCTTTTTAAACCTAAGTTATAAACACGAAGACAACTTTTTCCCACAGCCAAATTTTCCATTCTCTCTTTTCCTCCCCTCTCTCTCTCTCTCTCCCCTCCCTCTCTCTCCCCCCTTTTCCCTATCTAGGTACAGGGTTTGATACAATGGACCCTACCAAAAATACGTAAGGGTTTGTTTACATCGGTGCATGGGGGGATAATTTGGGGGGTCGCCGCGGGTGGGGGGGACATAAAAGGGGAAAAACCCCCCCGATGAAAAATTTAGAGTTTTTTTTCCCCCGAAATTGATATTCCAGGGCTTATTACTGTGCTATTTCCCCCGCTGACAACACTAAAGAGAAAAACCGGGGTTTAATGGTGATGTGGGGAGGCTTCAAAAACCCAAGAAAACAGAGTCAAAAACAAAAGGCCTCGTAAAAAAAAAAAAAAAGGGTAAGCAACTGGTAGGTACGTAATGGTCCCTACCATTTGTTTATTTCTTGGGTGGTGTGTGTGGGGGTTGGAAGGCGCTTCTTTTTCCCCTGTTTTTTTATGATTTTTCGTATATCGTTAGCTGTGGCTACATTAATTGTAGGTTCTTTTGACCCTCTTTTTTAAGGAGTTGCGATCCCAAAAAAGTCACACTTCCCTTTGTCATGGGTCACTTGTCCCGGGTCAATAACTTTTCCCTTATAAACTAAAAATTTATATTTTCACAAAACAGGAAACCCCCACAAAACTTGAAGGGGATTTTGGCCATTTTTGCGGTAGTGGGGGAAATTTAAAGTTAATGTTACGTGGAGCGGCCCGCTGCGGCCGCTTAAACAACCCTATGTTGTTGACGTCACAGCATGGCGCCGGTCGTTTTAGGGCGCAAAAAAATTTTTCCCCCCCTTAAAAGGGCTGCATCACCCAAAAATGCTTTTCAAAACAAAAAATCAAATCACTACCCTACAAATATGAGTTTTGGAAGATTTCCAACTACCCCGTTCCCCAAAGGTAGATTTAAATGGGCCCTTTTAAATTTTTCCCGGCCCCCTTGGCTTGTTTTATTATTCAGCCCACCACGCAGGGGGATGCATTTTGCAAACACTTTTCATGTTTTCCCCGCACGCACAAAAAATGCGCGAAACCCGGGGTAAAAAGATAAGTTTTTCACCTTTTTAGACACTTTGCAATTTACCAACTACAAGGTTATTGACTATACAAAGCGCCGCCACGTCAGCACGAACTAGGCGGACCAACCCCTGACCGAATGCACAGGGACGCTCCCACTTTGCGAACTAAACGCCCCTCAAACCAACCTTGCCACCCTGACGGGCAACCTTGGTATACACTGCCAATCCACCACCGGGGCATCGAGAACATAATCTTTCCCAATTATTCCTAACTTAATACTTTTATTTGCTCAATAAAAAAGTTTTAATTTAAAAATTTCCCCCGAGTAATAAGAAATCATAAAAAAATCATGTCCCACCCCTAACGTTTCATCTTTTCTCTAAAAAACCTTTTCACTTTTTTTTTGTTTTCCCCCATAGGGCCATTTTGGGAACCCTCTGAGTCTGGCACATTTCCCCCCTTTTTGGCTTTAAATAATCAAATCAACCAAATCACCCCCAAAATAATATTAGCTTTTCATTTCCCAAAAAAACCCTTAAATTCTGGGTAAAATTTATCACTTCATTATAAAAAACCTCATTTTAACCCCCGCCATACGCATACCTTTTCCCATCCGTTTTAAAAAACACGTCTTTCACCCACGAAAAAACGTACATCCACGGTAGTCTTTGTCCCGCATTTTGTCGTCGGGGCCCCAAAAATAGAAAAATGACGGGGTCTGGATTCAAATTATTTTTTCCCCCTTTCTTTTGTTTTTAAAAGGTCACAACGGAGGGGGAAAGGGAAAAACCAATGAAATGGGGCAAACAAAAAAAAAATCATGGTTGGGGTGGGGTTTATTTTGGGGGTTTAAAGGTAGGAAAACTTTTTAGAGTAGGTTAGTTTAATGGTTTGATTGGGTTTTTAAATTGATGCTTTCACAACTGGAGCGTGTTTTTTTTCCCCTCAAAATGGAAAAAAAGTGTATTTTTAGAAATTTTTAAACACTTATTCGAATTTTCAAAAAAAAACTTTGGTTTTTCACAGGAAAAAAAATATCTCCCTTTCCCTAAGAAACAGTGAAGTCGCCACCATGCAGGGGAGGGGGCGCCAGGGGGCCAAATATTACGAAATTTTTAGCATCACTAATTTATTTTTTTGCCATGAAGAGGGGTTTCACAGTGTTTTATATCAGGGCCCGTTTTTAATTTTTAAACCCCGTTTCAGCCCTTGTTTTTTGCTTGTACTGAAAAATTTTAAACTTTTGCGGCCCTTTTGGGTTTTTCCCCGTTTTCTTAAACACGGGGCGACAGGGCCACTGCACCTTTCGGGCGACAGGGGGGCACAAAAAACCCCTTTCCAGATCCCTTTTTAAAATTTAAAAGAAATTTTTTTTCAAGTTGGGGAGAGGAATTTTTATATATCAAGCATTTTCCCCAAACTAATTTATATAGAGACTTGTTTTACTTTACCTCAATTTCCCTGAAAATTTCCCCCGAAATGGCGACTCAACTTTTTTGTTAAAATACTAGCTGGCCCACTTTTCCCGTTTGTAGGATGTATTAGTAGGGGCCCCCCACTGGTTTTTTTTTTGTTTAAATTTTTCAATTTTTTTAGCCCCCAAAAATGACACAGATGGAAAAACACAAAAGACACAGACTTGCCAATAGCCCCTTCTAAAATTTCCTAAATCATGGATGTGAAATGTAAAGTTTTTAACGCCCCCACACGTTTGTAAATAAAAAAAGAAAAAGTAGAAACTGGCGACTTCACTGTTATTACGGTAGGGGGGGGAAACAAACACATTTTCAAAACAAAAAAAAAAAAAAAAAACCGTCTGCGAAACTTTAAAAAAGTCAAAAATAAATTTTTTTCCGGGGGCGTAGGCGTTAAAACCGACGAAATTTGGGTTTGGCCCTTCCCCGTCAAGTGTTGTTGAGGGGGGACGCCCAAAATCAATAGACTTTTAAAGTGTCCATTAGTGTCTTTTTAAATGTTTTATAGTTTTCTTTTTAATCCAAAGGGGGAAAAAAGGAAAAATCAGCCAAACCTTCCCCACCCCAAGTTAATCCCCCCTCCCTGTTCAGTTGGGTGGGAAAGTGCCCTTTTGCTTTTTAAAAACCCCGTCCACACGGCCTCTTTTTGTGCATCACTGTGTATTTTTTGCCACCCAAAGGAGCATTTTTTCCCACAGGGCAATTCCGCCCACACTATGGGGTTAGGAGCTAGTAGGGTTTGGTTAAAATTTGTTTGTCTTTCGAGAACCCCCTCAACCCCCCCCTAGGAGGGGGGTTTGGGAGATTGTTTTGGTTTTGGTTAGGGTAGGTTAGATTTGGGTTTTAGGTTAGGTTAGGGTTTGGGTTTGGTTAGGTTAGATTTGGGTTTTGGTTAAACATAGGTTAGATTTGGTTTGGTTTTGGTTTGCTTAAAGGTTTGAAATTTGGGTTTGGGTTTGGGTTTTCGGTGGGGCAAGCCCCTGCTAGGGTAGGTTTAAATTTTTTTTAAAGGTTTAGGTTTTTTTTGGTTTGGCAATTTTTTTTAGATATAAGGGAAAATTAAACCCCAGATCTAGGGGGAATTTTTTCCCCCCCCCCCACACAACTCTTTAATTTCGTTTTTCCGGAAAGCAAATTTGTTCCCCACCCCCAAAAATCCGCATTTTCCCCCCCGGTCCCCAAACTTTTTTGGGGGGAAAGGGGAAAGGGGTAAAGGGCAAAAACACTAGAAATTTTCCGTCATTTTGCCGAAGGTTACGGGGACTGGTTTATTCCATTTCTGCCCGAGGAAGAATAGTTACATGACTCCCTGACATGGATCGTGTGGGGGGAAAATTGGGCTTTTGAGGGGGCGAATTGACTCTTTCATTGGGGGAAATGTCTTTTGGGCAATTTAAGTTGGGCGAAAGCCGGGGAACCACCCCCCATAAAAAGTTTCCCTAACCCCGGGGACATTCCCATCCTTACCCCATGGTACCTGGACGCGTTTTACCGTAATTTTTTTTCCTACACAAATGGGGGAAAAATAGTCGACGGTTATGGTTTGGTTAGATTTTGCTTTTATTTTTCTTTTACCCACCCAAAAAAAAGTTGCATAAAAAAAAAAGTGACATTTCCCACCCTTTCCTATGGTACCTGGTATCTGTCTACCCAATTTCTGCCCCCCCAAAAAGGGGGGAAAAATCCCCCGACGGTAATGGTTAGGTTAGGTTACCGTTAGGGAACCTAAGCTGGGTTTCCAAGCTGTGGTAAAAAAAAGTGGTATAATTCCCGGGCTGTGATTAGCTAGATTTGGGAAAAGTCGCAAAACCAGGTTGGTTATATTTAGGTTTTATTGAGTCACATGTGCTCCACAGGGATGAGGCAAAAGGTATTTGGGAAAAAAAAAATAATTGGAAAAGTACAAAAAAATCACAAATGGCAAGGGGAATTTGTGAGGAGCAAGGAAAAATTTAGAAAATGGGAAAGGTTGTGTAGATTTAGGGTCTTAGATATTTCGAATGAAATTTAAAGGGCAATGTTAGCAAAAAAAAGAAGTGTTTTGTAATTCATGGATTTAGAGAAAGCATAGATAAAAAATCCAGAGAACACCGAACTCAGTTTTGTGGGGCGAAAATATTTTTTTGCGGTTTTGTTTTGAATGAATCTGCTAAACCCTTTCTGTTTTGCAATTTTTTTTTTTTTTTTTTTTTTTTTTGGGAAAATGACAAAAAAAAAATTGAACCTAAACCTAAAATTTAAACCTTTTTCCTATACCTAACCCAACCCATACCTTAAAACTATACCCAACCTAACCTTTTCCTAACAAAAAAAAAAAAACCAAAAAAAAAAAAAACCTTTTTCTAAAAAAAAAAATACATTAATAATTAAAAAAAAAAAAAAAAATTGCGACAGAAAAGCGGGTTGCAGATTCATTCAAAAAAAACATAAAAAAAACACCAGAAAAAAAATAGTTTCGTCCACCAAAGTGAGTTCGGTGTTTATTGGGCTTTAAAATCAAAGATAGACAGAGTAGACGGGAGGGGGAAATTTTGGGGTGTATTGAAGGGTTAAAAAAGGGTATTGGGGGGAGTAGGTAAGTAAACTAAATTTTTATATATTTAAATAATAAGCTTTTAACCTGTGATTTGAAAAAAACCTAAACCCAAAAAATGACCCCTTTTCCTAACCCAAAGGTAACATAACCCAAAACCCTTACCCTCGGCGGGGTTTTTCCCCATTTGTTTTAGGGACGGCATTTCGGTTTGACGAGAGTACCGGGACCATGAGGGAAGGTATGGGTAAAGCACCCTGGGTTTTGCAACTTGTTTTTGGAGGGGGTAAAAAGATAAAACAAAAAAATCTTTAACCCCCAAACCCTTACCGCGGCGAGTTTTCCCGATTTGTGTAGGGATAAAAAATCGGGAGACGACCCGTACAGGTAAATTTAAAGGAAGGTGGGTAATGTCACCGTGGGTTTTGAAATTTTTTATGGATGGAGTAATAAGATAAAAACAAAGCAAAGGTTGGGATGTTGGTGTAGACTCTAAGAGTATTTATTGGCTCGTCAAGTAACACTTAAACTATGATGTACCACTACTTATTATGAGGAAAAAGGGAAAAAAAAGGAACTCAATTAATTAAAAGGGGGATTTTAATACTATCATAACCCTGAATATGTACAACCTACAAAAATAAGACTACCCACGATGAAAATAATTCACGTTGTTTTGGGCGAAATTTAAAATTCCCGGGGTAATTTCCGTGTCGCCCGACAAACATAGAGAAAACCTGAGGTGATGGTTTGGGTGAGCAAAAAGGGTTCTAAACCCGGAAAACAGTCACAGCAGAGTCTCATTTAAAAAAGTAAGCAAGTGGTAAAGGGGCACATTACGTACCTACCAGTTGGGGTTTCCTTTTGACAAGGGTCTTTTTATGACTTTTTTTTTCTTGGGGTTTTTAAGGGCCCTTTAAAATAAACCATTTTCCTCAGGGCTTTTCTATATGTTGTCAACCCCCGGGGAACCCCGGCACCGTTTAATTTTGCACCGGGGAAAATCAATTTCCCCCCAAAATAAATCGAAATTCTTCCATCGCCGTAGTTTTCCCTTCGTAGGTCCACCCGCGGCGACCCCGACTTATCCCCACAATGCACCGATGTAAACAAACCGTGACGTAGTTATGTCTGGGGCCCATTCCAATACACTAATTAGATAATACAATAATTAATACAATAATTAAAGTTACAACACCAAATCAATTAAGTAGATTAACATATATATTTAGTCCTAGGATTCTTACCTACATCTTTCAGATTTCTTCATTCTGAGTATTTTGAACCACATTTCCCATGGCGAATAATAATGGCGATGCATATACTACCGAAAATGTATCGTTATTTCAGCCAAAATCGGTTAAGTTAGGTTAAATCAGACTGGGTTAGGTTAGAGATTTGGTTTGGTTTAGTAACAGGATATCAAGAAAATAATAAAATGATCAGTCCTCTGTCAGTGCGAAGAGGAGCAAGGTTTGCGGGGAGAGGTGGGGTGGGCTTCAGTAGCAGATATCAAGAAGAAAATAAGGATAAGATGTAACAGGTTGCCAAGAGGTTTGTAGGTTAGGAGAAGACGTAAATGACAAAAGATTAGTCCTTCATAACTCATAAGGTAGTAAGGGAGATATGGCAGGGGCGATAAAACAAATCTTTACTAAATATAAATATCAACACTAGGTAAATTTCCAGATGAACACCGACCTCACTTTGGTGGACAAAACTATTTTTTTCTGGTGTGTTTTTATGTGTTTTGAATGAATCTGCTAACCGTTTCTGTCGCATTTTTTTTTCTTTTTTTTTTTTTTGCAAAAATTATATATAAAAAAAAAATTTGAACCTAAACCTAACCTAACCTTTACCTATACCTAATCTAACCTAACCTATACCTAACCTAACCTTTACCTAACTTTATATATAAAAAAAAAAAAAAAAAAAAAAAAAAAAAAAAAAAAAAAAAACTTTATCTAGGTATGCGTAGGTGTACCTAAAAAAATAATAATAATAATAATAATAATAATTGCGACAGAAACGGTTAGCAAATTCATTCAAAACACATACAAACACACCAGAAAAAAATTATTTCGCCCACCAAAGTGAGTTCAGTGTTCATCTTGAATAATACCCAATACTACGGCAATGCGAAGTGGAACAAGGTTTGAGGAGCGAGCCGGATGGGGGGGGGGGAAGCGGGCACCCCCTACACCTGTATACAAAACTTGATTTCCAACAAAAACGAGTGCCAGATTCATTCAAAACACATCAAAACTATTCAAGATACCTAAGCTTAGTCTTCGAAATAGGTGATGCCCACTACCGAAATTGTACCCCGGAAGGTTTGTAGGGGCGCGGGAACTCTGAAACAAGTGCTTTGCCCGAAAAATTAATACCAAAATCAGTCTAACCACATCAAAACACACCGGGAAAAACAAAATTTACTTCAAAAATAACTACTTATAGAACCTCTTTCTACAAATTACCCTTCATCCTGATATTAAATTAGACTGTAAAGTTCAATATTTCAACGTGTAGTAGTATTTCCTACTGTAAGTGCCGCCAGATATGTACTTGTCAACACCACGTCACACATAGGTGGTGACATACCTTCCATACACCCTTACCTACAGGGTGAGAGATAACTAATACTGTAAGGCGTAAGCAGAAAATTGCAATGACATCCATGATCCATCACACCGTTTCACGTGTAGCTACATATCATCAGCCACATTTTCACTCATCCAATACTTACCTTTTCACTCTGCCTTGAAAGTCCTTGCATCAACAGCCACAACACGATATAGGAGGGAGGATCCATGGTTGATATTTACCAAAGCTGGTCACACATAGCACAAGAGCGTATACACGTACCGGTGTCGTGTGGGCAAGTGTCTGTTTACGAGGGAACGTCTGTTTACTAACAAAGGCGGAAGAAAACGGGGAATTAATTGGTGATCAAACAAAGCGCGGACCGCTTTCACAGGTGTACCGTGTGACATCTCGCGCCGGTGACCGACTGTCGCTAAAGTAGGAGAGGGTTATATGTTTTTATTCTTTCATGGGAAAAAACCATTCATGAACGAATAATGCGCTCTGCTTTTGTATTATGATGTGAAGGACCATTAAATAGCCCTTTTGCAGTGAATCATGAGGACATTTACGGAATACAGCATCGGCCTAAAGAAAACAATATTTTGATGTCTGTACCAGAGAATATGAGACTGTTGGGCGGCAGATTGCATCTTGAAACGGGTGTTTAGGGCCTACTCCTGCTACAAGATATTTCTGTACGAATTGAATGACTCATATATCCTATATGCTCAAAACCTACCGTAGATAACAATAGTCGCCAGAAGCAATAAATGTCGCCAGCCGCCATATCTTTCGCATTACAGCAACCTACTGATGGTATGTGCCCCGACGATGATACACAGTAGTTATAGTTTATCATGGAATGTATATATAATCTGAAACTGTTTCAGCGTTTGTTTATGCTTTGTATCTGGAAGTATATATACGGTTTCAAATTCGCTACTCGTTTTTTTTCGGGCGACGACGACGGCGGTGAGGACACTCAGAAACATAAACACTAGCGGGCGACTTAGTTGGTCGCCACTTTGGTGATATTTTTTAATTTGTTCATTTATAGCCATAATATGGACACAGATGAAGGGACACAAAATAACACAGACTCTCCAGATAAGCCCCTTCAACTTTCCTGAAAATCATGGATTGTAGAAATGCAAGTATTAACGCCACCACACGTCGTAGTACATCGAAAAAAACCGTTTGTCTTGGCGACTTTAGTGTTATCTACGGTACCTATAAACTGTCGCCGATAGGAAATCTCGCAGACGTCGGCGAGTGTTCCAATTTTTCACGTCGGCGAGTGTTTCCTAATTTCTGGGGTTATCTAGTCTTGCCATCTTTTGAGTTAGGTTATGTGGTTCAGGTTATGTTGGCCAGCTGACCTATGTCCAGGTTTAGGTTACTGAACGAGGAGGGCTTACAAGTGAAAGTCGCCAAAATTTCCACGTCGGCGAGAGATCCGGTTGGCGATTCGACGAGCGTTCCTATATCGCGACAGTTCCATCAAACCCTTAAAACTGCCAATACGTTAATTTTTTGTCTAACGACATCCCCGCTCGGTTGAAGCCACGGTGAAAACGATTTATATGCTCGGGCTATATAGGTGCATTAATCTTGATAACCATTTCGCATGTCCAAAAATTATTATTTTTTTTTTTTTTTTTTTTGGACGGGGTTTATCGTCCCTTAAGAAGCCATTTCAAGGAAAAAAAAACCAGGAGTAACTAGTAAATGATCAAAACTAATTTGAAAGGTGGATAATTTACTATTTTGAAATATTGTCTCAGATTGGAGAAAAAGGTAAATTTTTTTGTAAGCAATGACCGGTGCTGGCTGACGGAAATCTATCTTCCAAGGCCTCAATATACGAGGTGGCCCTGAAGTCCGATCCCACTAAGAAAGAAAAAAACCATGCTAATATTCTCACGATGTGTATGTTCATATTCATCAAAAATAAATAGGAAATCAGTCAGTAAAACATGGTCTCGGCTTAAATGAGCGAGGACGTGTCACATAATAATCAGTCATATAAGTTAAAGGCACTTCCAAATTAAAACTAATACCACGCATATCTTGAAGCTCAACACTGGGAGGTTAGTCAATCCCTCTCCCACAGAAAAATGCTTAAGGCTTTCAAAATATTATTTATACATGCATGCCCCGTTAAATGCCATTAACAATTAGCTCACAGTACACTATGATAAGCGTACGTTTGATTATCTTGAGAAAACCCTCTTACGTAAAAATACCAATAAAAGTGCCAAGGAAAACTATTCATTTGTAATTATATCCCCTTCTTCCCCTCCCAAAAGGCAATTGAAGAAGTCTCAATTTGTCTACAGCAAGATCTTCCCATAGTACTGTCTTTCCCTTTTCCCCTTCGAAGGGCACTTTTTGGAATTACCGGTCTTAATAACCATATAAATTTTCTTCCTAAAATTGAGGTTAGGGTTACAGTAGAGGCCTCTTCCCATTTGTGCAAAGTTCCAGGAACCAGTTCTGTTCAGTTCAGGTTGGGTCAGTTCCTGGTTCGGGTTCGCGTGATTAACACAAAATGGAACGCAAAATCCCCGTGTTTTTGTTACAAAAACAAACTTCAGCGGCGAGGGCAAGGGGGGGAAGGGGCGTTTTCTCCTGTATTGTGTAGGTGCTGTGTGCTCGCATTATACGACCATGTTTCTGATGATAAAACAGAAATAAATGAGTACCAGCAAATATCATTGCCTGCATCTTTGCATAACGTACGTGTTACGGTTACCGAATTCAGTATAATAGCGATAGTTTAATAGCGCCCTAGTTCAGGGAGGTGGGCACGGGTGAGGAAAGCGTGTCCGCGAGAGATGAGAGAGAGAGAGGAAAGGAGAAAGAAAAGGAGGAGAGAGAGAGAAGAGAGGATGAGAGGGAGAGAGAGAGAGAACGAGGAAGTATCGGAGAGAGAGAGAGGATGAGAGACGAGAGAGATGAGAGGAGAGATGGAGAGAGAGAGTTTGAGATCGATGATGAGAGAGAGAAAGAGAAGGAAAGGAATGAGGAGAGAGAGATGAGAGAGATGAGAGAGAGCGAGAGAGGATGATGAGGAGAGAGAGGAGGACGACGAGAGAGAGAGAGAGAGAGAGGAGAGAGAGACGAGAAGAGAGAGAGAGAGAGAGAGATTGAGAGAGAGAGAGAGGACCTGAGGGAGAGAGAGATGAGAGAGAGAGAGTGGGAGAGAGAAGGAAAAGGAAGGAGAAGAGAAGGAAAAGGAAGGAGAGAGAGAGAGAGAGAGAGAGAGATGAGATCGAGAGAGAGATGAGAGAGAGAGAGAGAGAGAGAGAGAGAGAGAGAGAGAGCGCCACGTGCCGATTATGATCCATTTTTTTTATCCACGAGGCAAGCAATGAGTTGAGTTCATTAATAGTGACCTTGAGAGAAGTGGCTGCTTTACTCTGTTGAAGGGTGGAGAATGGAGTTCAAGGAACTATGGCCTTGGCTACCACTACGCCTCCTCACCTCATTCTTGTAATTAATGCTCGGCTAAACTTTAAATTTATTTATATGTTTGCTTGTGTAATATTATGATCACTTGTTATTTTCTCCTTTTTTTGTAAGTTTATTGATTTGGGCAAAATATTCGCATATTCGCAAACAACTACGAGTGGGAGTGCGAATGCGAATGCGAATGTTCTTTAACCTTTGTTCTGTTGTTTCCCCCTTCTCCCTGTTCAACCATCCGGATTTCCCACCTTCATGTGGTGAAGAAAAAAAGTAGCCAAAACACAATATTTACTTGCTTAATAACAAGTATATAGACACTATCCTCTCTCTATATATAGCCTACACTTAAAGAAAAAAGAAGTCAATAGCTGAACTCTGAACTCTAAGAGATTTTTTTCTGTCGACTAAATGCTAGTAATTTAGATGTCCCTCGGATACATTTCCCCCTTAGAATCCTGAAATTTCCCACCAGGGGGAAATTTCCCCCAGGTTGGGAAATATTGTGTTAGATAGTCTGGCAACCCTTAGTTGACCACCATTCATTACAAATTTTGGTGGTCACTGGCATCTGTAACATTAATGACAGACATAGAGGCCAGAAAATCGGAAAAATAATATATTGTTGTCTTCGAAAATAGTGCTTGGGATGAAAGGTGGATGTAGGTAATGTACATGTGTTGAAGGAACTACCACGTGTACGTAAGACTACCGGCCTCTTGTAGTTTCCTTATGTTCTTGACTGAAGTGGTTGTGGGCACCGGGCGGTAGGTCACGCCCCTCCCCGTTAACCCGGGCCTCATCACCGCCGCTCCACACACTTTGAAGTAGTGCCAAGTTATTCCTTTTGATATCAACTTACTAAATAATACCCCACATCTCATCTAACCCAACCCTTACAGCCGACAATCACATATTCAATATACTTGGGAGGAGAGGATGGGGCGGTATAGAAAGATATATTAATAACCGCCATAAATTCCTCAACACTCTACCTTGGCGTGATCTTCTTCTTGTTACCTCTACCGCTTATAGGCGCATCACTTGGCTGATTTGTACTAGAGAGAGCCAGATAATGATACTATAAGCCTCTCATACAAGGAAAGATCCTTATAATACTAATTATAATCCAGCAATAGTAAGAAAAATCCTTGTAAATAATAGAAATAAGCTTTTGATAGTAAAAATAGAAACGGTAGGCAGGACAGCTCGACGGCTACTGATGCGCGTCAACTTGTAAAGTTGTAGAAATGCCCCATTTGAAACGCTAGACTTGCCCCGATCATGGGCTTCGTCTGGGTTGGGGACAGACTCTTCATAGTCTTCCATAGAAGACAGTTCCATAAACCCTTTACTCTTCCTTTACATCTACTCCAAATGGAACTGTCGCCGAGAATTTCCGCGTCGGCGAGCGTTCCACTGTCGGCGACAGTTCTCGTTTGTTGCTTCGGCGACAGTTCCTATCGGCGACAGTTCCATAAACCACAATGATAATAATAACAATAATATTTTTATTTTCAACAATATCCTTATATAAGTCGCTGTGGCCATCCATCATGCCAAGGCTAACGTGTTCAGCGCCCCACTGGCTGCCACGCGCCGATTATGATCCATTCTTTTTAATTCTTTAATTTTTTTTATCATATACTAGTTCCAGGTTTATTTTTTTACAGCTTGCCACATGCAGGATTACCACACTCACACACACACACACACACACACACACACACACACACACACTTACACACACACACACTTAGGTACTCCGTAGTGTAAGGGTAGCACACCCGGTTCACAACCGAGAAGTCCCGGGTTCGATCCCCGGGCGGAGTGGAAACAGATGGGCTGTTTTCTTAAAACCCGAGCCCCTGTCCACCCAGCAGTGAATGGGTACCGGGTGTTAGCCGGGGTTTGTGACCCGCCTCCCGGGGTGGTGGCTTCAGCCAACACTAAGCACTAAGGATGAATGATAAAAATGTTGATATGGAGACGGGGCCATACGAGCATTGCTCAGGCCCTGTAAAATACAACTAGATGAATACACACACACACACACACACAAACAAATACTACACACACACACATACATACACACATGCACTCACACACATATACACACACACACACACACATACATACATACAAACACACACACACACACTCACACATGCACATACACACACACATGCAAACACATACATATACACACACACAGGAGAAAATAACAGAGAAAAGGAGAAAATAACAAGTGATCATAATATTACACAAGCAAACATATAAATAAATTTAAAGTTTAGCCGAGCATTAATTACAAGAATGAGGTGAGGAGGCGTAGTGGTAGCCAAGGCCATAGTTCCTTGAACACTAACTCCAGTTTCCACCCTTCAACAGAGTAAAGCAGCCACTTCTCTCAAGGTCACTATTAATGAACTCGACTCATTGCTTGCCTCGTGGATAAAAAAAATGGATCATAATCGGCACGTGGCTCTCTCTCTCTCTCTCTCTCTCTCTCTCTCTCCTTCCTTTTCCTTCTCTCTCCTTCCTTTTCCTTCTCTCTCTCCTCTCTCTCTCTCCTCTTCTCTCTCCCCTCTCTCTCTCTCCTCTCTCTCTCTCTCTCTCTCTCTCTCTCTCTCTCTCTCTCTCTCTCATTCCTTTTCCTTCTCTCTCTCTCTCTCTCTCTCTCTCTCTCTCTCTCTCTCTCTCTCTCTCTCTCTCTCTCTCTCTCTCTCTCTCTCTCTCTCTCTCCTTTTCTTTCTCCTTTCTCTCTCTCTCTCATCTCTCGCGGGACCGCTTTCCTCCACCAGTGCCCACCCACTGACTAGGCGCTATCAAACTATCGCTATTATACTGAATTCGGTACCGTAACACGTACGTTATGCCAAAGATGCCAGCAGTGGATGTTGCTGGTACATCATTTATTTCTGTTTATCATCAGAATCATCGTATAATGCGAGCACAGCCAAAGCCGTCTGTATGTAAAGGCCTGCGCCTCAGATTGATGACGTCACGGACGGCGTCTGTACGAGGCCACCGAGATGACAAGTTTACCTACCTAATTATATGTTTATCAGTATAAAAGATATACTGTTATCTTTGGAAATGTTTGTTCTATAATATTATCAAATAAAAACCCGTAAAACACATTAAAGAAATGCCATTATGAGACTCACAAGAAATATGTATGAACTTTAACTCTTCGCCATTTAATATTTTGCTCAAAAACATTTACATGGAGAATATCAATAGAAGGGGAATTTAATTAGTTTTCCTTTGCATATTTTTTTCTGCTAAATAAATTAGAACCATCTAAATTTTAGCTTAACTAACTAAAAAGATCAGAAATGGGGGGTAATTTCCATTGATGATGTTATTTATTTAGAACGCTATTTATTTAGGGTTCAATTTCTTTTAGCAGAAAACAAAAAATATAAATGGAAAGCAAATAAATTCCGCTTCTTTGAATTTCCCCATGAAAAAAGTTTCGGCAAAAATTTAAATGGCAAAGGTTTAAAGTTCATGCATTTCGAGTTCATAATGGCATGTCTTTAGTGGTTTTAGGGGGTTTTTTATTGTAATATTATAGAAAAAACATTTCCAAAAAAACAGTTTTCTTATACCGCCCGTACATCCTCACATGCTGAAAGCTGGCTTACTGACCGCGGAGCAAACTCTGTAGAGGGCCCGGGCCCATCCCCCGCTCCCAGGCCAGGCTTTTAATACGGGACGGTTTTGGGGCACACCCCTACACAAGACGGAGGAAAACGCCCCTTCCTCTTGCCGCCAGCTGAGTTTTTTTTTGAAAACAAAAAAAAACGGGGTTTTTGCGTTCCATTGTAACAGCGAACCCAAACCAGGAACTAAACCCAACGCGGAATGAAAAAAAACTGGTTCCTGGAATTTGGGGCACAAATGGAAGAGGCCTTATTTAAAACCCCTAAGTAAATTTTTAGGAAAAAAATTTACATGGTTTTTAAGAGGGTAATTTCCCAAAAAGTCCTTGGAAGGGGAAAAAGGGGGAAAAGGGATGTCTATGGGAAGATTTTGCTATAGAAAAATTGGAATTGTCATTGCCTTTGGGGGGGGAAGAAGGGGAAAATTAAAATTTAAATAGTTTCCCTGGCACTTTTTTGGTATTTTTACGGAAAAGGGGTTTTTCTAAGATAATAAAAAAGTTACTCTTATCAAGTGTAATGGGCTATTGTTAAGGCATTAACGGGGCATGCATGTTAAATATATATTTGAAAGTTTAGCTTTTTGTGGGAGGGGAATGACAAACCCTCAAGTTTTTAGTTCAAGAATATGGGGGTTTTAGTTTTAAATTTTGGGAAGTGCCTTTAATTTATATGACTGATTTTTATGGACTGATTATCATTTAAGACGAACCATGTTTCTGCTGATTTCTATTTATTTTTGGAATAACATACACCTGGGAAAATTTTGCATGCTTTTTTTTTTCTTTAGGGGGATCGGAACTTCAGGGCCACCTCGTATTTTGACCCTTGGAAGATAGATTTCCGCAGCCAGAAAACCGTCTTTGCTAAAAAAAAAATTTAAATTTTTCTCCAACTGAGACAATTTTTCAAAAAAAAATTTACATTTCAAATTATTTTTTGAAAATTTTACTAGTTATCGGGTTTTTTTTTCCTTGAAATGGTTTTCTTAAGGGAATAAACCCCCCGTCAAAAAAAAAAAAAAAAAAAAATAATAAAAATTTTTGACGCGAATGGTTTTTCAGATTAATGCCTATATAGCCACGCATTAAAAAATCTTTTCTCTTCAACCGAGCGGTGTCGTTAGACAAAAAATTAACGTATGTGGCATTTTTTAGGGGGGTTTATGGAACTGTCGCCGATATGGGAACGCTCGTCGAATCGCCAACCGAGACTCTCGCCGCGTTAAAATTTTGGCGATTTTCATGGTAAAGCCCTCCTCGTCGAAACCAAACCCGGACATAGGTAACGGGGCCAAACAAAACCTAACCAAAACCAAACTCAAGATCAAGAACTAGAAAAAAACCCAGAAATAGGAACCTCGCCGACGTGAAAAATTGGAAAAACTGCCCACGTCGCGAGAATTCCTATCGGCGACATATAGGGACCGTAGTAAAACTAAAGTCGCCAAGACAAAGTTTTTTTGATGTAGCTACAGACGTTTTGGGGGCTTAATACTTGATTTTTACATCCTGATTTTAGGAAAGTTAGAAGGGGCTATCTGGGGAGTCTGTTTTTTTTGTCTTCACTGTGTATATTATGGCTTAAAAGAAAAAATTAAAAAAATATCACCAGATGGCGACCAAACAAGGTCGCCCCGCTAGTGTTTTAGTTCGAGGGGTCCTCCGCCGTCGTCTCGCCCGAAAAAAAAACGAGTAGCGAAATTTAAAACCCCATATTTATTTCAGATCAAAGCATAAAACAAAAGCTGAAACAGGGAGATTTTTTAATATACAGTCATGATATAAACACTGTGTATCATTTTAGGGACATCCCCATCCCGTAGGGTGCTGTAATTGTAATATATGGCGGCTGGCGACATTATGCTTCTGGCGATATTGTTTTTCTACGGGGGGGTTTTTTAGCAAGATTTGAGGAATTCAATTACGTACAGAAAATCTTTTTGACGGGGATAGGGGGCCCCAAACACCCGTTTTAAATGCAACGCCCAAAAGGGGATAATCATCTGGTACAAATCAAAAAAGTGTTTTTTTTTGCAGATTTTTATTCCGTAAAAAGTACTCATGATTCACTGTAAAGGTATTTAATGGCCCTTACATCATAATACAAAAAACAGAGCGCTTTTCGATTTTATGAAGGTTTTTCCCTGGAAAAAAAAAAACAGTATACCCTCTCCTCTTAGCGGGCAGTTTGTCACAAGCGACGAGATGTACACACGGTACACTTGACAAGCGTCCCGCTTGTTTTACAACAAGTAAATATCCCCGTTTTTTTTCCGCCTTTTTTAGTAAAATGTTCCCTCGTTAAAAAGACATTGCCCCCACGACCCGGCGCGGCCGGGAGGCATGGAAAGTGGCAGAGCACTACACAACTGCGCGGTCCGTGCGTGTTGCCAGGGGACCCGCTAAAATTTCCCCATGTGGGAAGTTTTAAAATTTCCCTATTGCCTCAGATTTTTTCCCCACAAAACGCACAAACATACAATTATATATTTATGACAAAAAAATTGTATTTTTTTTCCCTTTTTTTCCCCTTTTTTTTCCCTTTTGAAGCCAAAAAATTTCCCAAAAAAGAAATTTTCCCCGCATTGCAACACTGCTCCCGGGGCCCTTGGTACCCCACAGAATTCAGGAAAAAAAATTTTATTACGAAAATTTCGAATTTTTACAATCAAACTCTGTCATATATCTCTCGTTCTTTTCAAGTGATCCTTTTAACAGTATAACAATGCGAACTAGCTGTAGCATATTATATTTTTTACTCTCTGTAATAATAAGGTAAAGGTAATGGCGCTGTAGTATTGCCAAATTAAAACGAAAACTTGTATGGTCTGCTGCTGGGGTTTGCTGTCTCTTGTCTTGGGGCGACTATCATTCTTTCCCTCCGTCGATAAGCTATTTATTTATTCGATGTCGATAAACTTATTCCTCGTCTAATTCAACAAACGTAGGGTGTGAGAATGGAGGAGAGAGGCTAGCATGATTAACGAAAAGGATATACTACTTCTAAACTAGCCGATTCAGTACAATATAATTTACCCGATTATACTAGGCGATCGGTAGCAGTGGATAAAAAGGGGAGGCCGCCCCTGAATGAAGTTTTTTTTGGAATGTGAGAACCTCTTCCTAATCGGACTTTCAGTAATGTTTTATACATCATCCTTTCTTACCTAACCTTGCCTAAACTTTTTTTTTTTTTTTTTTTTTTTTTTTTTTTTTTTTTTTTTTTTTTTTTTTTTTTTTTTTTTTTTTACATTTGTGCCTATAGCTTAAACTTACACCTAAATGATCAAATATAGCTTTAACTTGACAAAACTTTAACTTAACAATACCTAAACCTATATATAGTTAATCTGGCTTCATCTTGATCTAACTCAAACTTAACCTTAACTTAACCTAGTGTAACCTAACCTTCTCTAACCTTACCTGTATACCGAGGAGAATACTGGTGTACCAAGGAGGAACATCGTCCACTTTGTACACAAGGTCACATTTTACTGTGTCCTGTGGCTCCTCTGGCTTTGGCTCTGTCACCTCTTCCGGGAGATCATGACGTGTGACCTGGGGGGAAAATATCATTAGTCAACATTAACTGAAAAAAACTTGCTATTGTCATGGGGGAAATGCAGTTCTTGTGACGAATAAAACTTTGCTATTGTCATGGGAGAGATGCAGTTCTTGTGACGAATAAAACTTTGCTATTGTCATGGGGGAGATGCAGTTCTTGTGACGAATAAAACTTTGCTATTGTCATGGGGGAAATGCAGTTCTTGTGACGAATAAAACTTTGCTATTGTCATGGGGGAAATGCAGTTCTTGTGACGAATAAAACTTTGCTATTGTCATGGGGGAGATGCAGTATTTTTGACGAATAAAACTTTGCTATTGTCATGGGGGAGATGCAGTTCTTGTGACGAATAAAACTTTGCTATTGTCATGGGGGAGATGCAGTTCTTGTGACGAATAAAACTTTGCTATTGTCATGGGGGAGATGCAGTTCTTGTGACGAATAAAACTTTGCTATTGTCATGGGGGAGATGCAGTTCTTGTGACGAATAAAACTTTGCTATTGTCATGGGGGAAATGCAGTTCTTGTGAGTGTGACTAATAGAAAACTCAGCATTAAAAAGATTTATGAAATGTCTCCTGGCTGTTATACCCTACCGTCAAAAACACTAAGTCGCCATTGCACTAATGTCGCCAGGTGCCATATATTACGAATTTCAGCATCACTATAGATGTGTAGGCTACAAGTGCTTGTGGGCTCTTCGGACCCAGGTATTGATGTTTGTAGTAGTAGTATATTTTAAACAACAATGTGAGTGCAAACTCCAATCGTGTTGTTGCTGTCGTTGGTCACTGGTCAAAGTGCCTCGGGGTAGACCACGTTCCGTGTGATTCCAACCCTTTGTGTTCACACACGCACACAAACGTCCATGAGTCTACTGAGTTTGTGGAATGCGGCAAGACGTTACCGCAGAGTTTTTCCTGTAATCTAATACTCCTAAAGTGTTTTTAGCCCAAACCCCCCCTTCAAAATTATACAATCGACATGGGACTAAGCCACTTACCACCTACGATTTATTTGCGAATTGTTGAGCCTACTCTCATCAAAATTGAATTTACAGTTTCGGTTATCCAAAACAGACAGACAGACAGACACACACACACACACACACAGACACACGGCTACTCCTATAGTATATTAGATGTGTCATTAAAGAGGAATGCACAGTAGTTTATATCATGCAAGTGTCTTCTGTGGCACAAGTTTGTAGTGATGCTAAAATTCGTAATATTCGCCTGTAAAATACGCCTGGCGACATTTAGTGCAGTGGTGACTGTTGTGTTAATTAATAACACTATAGTGTTAATTGACGGTAATAGAACAGTCCAGACTGCCCCCCAGACAAATTTATTCTCTCTTGCCAAACATAGTTACGTCATAGACAATCCTATACATGAAATCACAATATTAATAAGGTGAATCATTGCCCTCGATTCCTCACCTTGGATAGCATACAGATTAAAAGCAACGAATATACATAGAAGGAATAGAAAAAGTTCCCTAGAGCCGGTCAGTCCACATTGTAAAAGATCCATGTTTTGATACGCTTCGTCTAAACCCCTTGAGACCCAAAACATAATTTCCATTGTAATTTGGGTACCGTTTTAGACTATTTTTTGTGAATCTAAGCCATATTTTAGAGATATGACCTATTTAGTATCCTTTTCCACTTGCTAATTTGGTATATTCAGTTAGTTTTCGAAATTTTATGGTTCGACAATATACAATTTTTTATAGCAAAGGAAAGATCTGGGTGTGAAGGGGTTAATACGCTTAGTCCTGTAATTTATAACTGCACGTGAAGCATAATAGATCTTAGAGCCAATTCACTTTCTCTTTTAATACTTTATGGGACGGCGATCACGGATGTCTCTCTTTACTATCTTATCTTAGGCGTATCTATAGAGACACGGGAAATGATACATTAATCATGGATGTTAGATTTCGTCGAGAGGCAAGCAGCTAGGAAATGCCTACAAAGTGACAGTACAGCCATGATCCTTGGGCGTCAGGACGATATTATAGGGCCGTACCATTCAAGGTAAAGAGACAGAAAGAGACAGAAGGTAACGTCACCTCCCTTTTGCCGCGCTGGGGGAAGTGACGTCAATAAGAATTAAGAGGGCGAGGAGGAGGGTGAGAGTGAAAGAGAAGATGGAGGAGGAGGAGGAGGAGGTAGGGGAAGGGGTAGGAGGAGGAGAAGGTAAGGGAAGGGAGGAGGTATGAACATAAGAAAATAAGGCATAGCCTTGCATGTCAGGTGGGAAATAAATTTTGCTTGTCCCGCGGCAACAGCGGCACAAGCAAAGGGTCTCGTCCCCAGCTTGTGTGCTAGCTAGAACTCTCTCTCTCTCTCTCTCTCTCTCTCTCTCTCTCTCTCTCTCGAGTACACAATTCTGATCAAGGTAAAGAATATGGGTGGCTTACGAGATGAGAGAGAGAGAGAGAGATATGGTGGGAGGTGTCAGGCGTGTCGGGTCGGCGGTGAGGCCTGAGTGAGGCCATAAAATATTTGAACGGTGGCGCCGTTGGCGCGATACCCATTGACGTCATGCGCACAATGGACTGATTTTGCCTCGACGCCCCGGGGAGGTGACGTTACCTTCTGTCTCTTTATCTTGGTACCATTAACCCCTTGAGGCCCAGAACGTAATTTCCATTGTAATTTGGATACCATTAGATGATTTTAATGAATATAAGCAATAATTTAATAGATATGACCTGTTTAGTATTCTTATCTACTAGCTAATTGGGTTTATTTTGTTACTTTTCGTAATTTTATGGCTTACAACAGATGATTTTTTTTATAGCAAAGGAAAGATCTGGGCGTGAAGGAGTTAAAAAGGATATGTATGTATGTATCTGTGACTCCGCAGGACAGACTGTGTGTACATCTATCTATATTAATAAAAGCTAAAGTGTGTCTGTCTGTGTGTGTGTGTGTGTGGTATAGGTTCCGCCCCCCGTGGCGCAAACACTTCATATGGCACATTTTTGGAATCGGGTTGACCAGGGGAAGGTCATAAGCCCACTTATGAGATGATCCGATCACTTTTTTTTTTTTTTTTTTTTTAGCAGCCTATTAGCGAGAATTGTGAAAACAAAAGTAGGTTGCGAGAATTAAGGAAGCCTTGATGTAGGGTGATGGGTAATGGGTGAGTGAATGGGTGGGGTGATGGGTAATGGGTGAGTGAATGGGTGGGGGGTGATGGGTTGGGGGTGATGGGTGATGGGTGAGGGAATAGGTGGGGGGTGATGGGTAATCTATAATAATATAAGCAAAAGTGTGTCTCTCTGTCTGTCTGTCTGTGTGTGTGTGTGTGTGTGTGTGTGTGTGTGTGTGTGTGTGTGTGTGTGTGTGTGTGTGTGTCTGGTATAGGTTCCGCCCCCCGTGGCGCAATCAACTCATATGGCACATTTTTGGAACCGGGTTGACCAGGGGAAGGTTTTAAGCCCAATTATGAGATGATCCGATCATTTTTTTTTTTTTTTTTTTAGCAGCCTATTAGCGATAATTGTGAAAAAAAAGTGGGTTGCGAGAATTGAGGAAACCTTGATGTAGGGTGATGGGTAATGGGTGAATGAATGGGTGGGGTGATGGGTAATGGGTGTGGGGTGATGGGTGAGTGAATGGGTCGGGGGTTATGGGTTGGGGTGATGGGTGAGGGAATAGGTGGGGGGTGATGGGTAATCTATAATAATATAAGCGAAAGTGTGTCTGTCTGTGTGTGTGTGTGTGTGTGTGGTATAGGTTCCGCCCCCCGTGGCGCAAACACCTCATATGGCACATTTTTGGAACCGGGTTGACCAGGGGAAGGTCATAAGCCCATTTATGAGATGATCCGATCACTTTTTCTTTTTTTTCTTTTTTTAGCAGCCTATTAGCGAGAATTGTGAAAACAAAAGTGGGTTGCGAGAATTGAGGAAGCCTTGATGTAGGGTGATAGGTAATGGGTGAGTGAATGGGTGGGGTGATGGGTAATGGGTGTGGGGTGATGGGTGAGTGAATGGGTGGGGAGTGATGGGTTGGGGTTGATGGGTGATGGGTGAGGGAATAGGTGGGGGGTGATGGGTAATGGGTGAGTGAATGGGTGTGTGGTGATGGGTAATGGATGAGTGAATGGGTGGGGGGTGATGGGTAATGGGTGAGTGAATGGGTGGGGGGTGATGGGTATTGGGTGAGTGAATGGGTGTGTGGTGA
The DNA here is from genome assembly GCA_016584305.1 of Chionoecetes opilio. NCBI lineage: Eukaryota > Metazoa > Arthropoda > Malacostraca > Decapoda > Majidae > Chionoecetes > Chionoecetes opilio. Next base: position 343,880 of record JACEEZ010006003.1, on the reverse strand, counting down.
TGGGTAATGGGTGAGTGAATGGGTGGGGGGTGATGGGTAATGGGTGAGTGAATAGGTGGGGGGTGATGGGTAATGGGTGAGTGAATGGGTGGGGGCTGATGGGTAATGGGTGAGTGAATGGGTGGGGGGTGATGGGTAATGGGTGAGTGAATGGTGGGGAGGTGATGGGTAATGGGTGAGTGAATGGGTGGGGGGTGATGGGTAATGGGTGAGTGAATAGGTGGGGGGTGATGGGTAATGGGTGAGTGAATGGGTGGGGGGTGATGGGTAATGGGTGAGTGAATGGGTGGGGGGTGATGGGTAATGGGTGAGTGAATGGGTGGGGGGTGATGGGTAATGGGTGAGTGAATGGGTTGGGGGTGATGGGTAATGGGTGAGTGAATAGGTGGGGGGTGATGGGTAATGGGTGAGTGAATGGGTGGGGGGTGATGGGTAATGGGTGAGTGAATGGGTGGGGGGAATATGTACATTTCTACATCCATGATTTCAGGAAAGTTAGAAGGGGCTATCTGGAGAGTCCATGTTTGGTGGGCCGAAGGCCCACCAATAGCCCTCCGCAGGAGCTAGCCAAAAAGTCCGCCCGAAGGGCGGCTTTGCGGCTAGTCTATAATAATATAAGCGAAAGTGTGTCTGTCTGTCTGTCTGTCTGTCTGTGTGTGTGTGTGTGTGGTATAGGTTCCGCCCCCCGTGGCGCAATCACCTCATATGGCACATTTTTGGAACCGGGTTGATCAGGGGAAGGTTTTAAGCCCAATTATGATATGATCCGATCACTTTTTTTTTTTTCTTTCTTTTTTTTTTTTTTTTTTTTTAGCAGCCTATTAGCGATAATTGTGAAAAAAAAGTGGGTTGCGAGAATTGAGGAAACCTTGATGTAGGGTGATGGGTAATGGGTGAGTGAATGGGTGGGGTGATGGGTAATGGGTGTGGGGGGATGGGTGAGTGAATGGGTGGGGGGTGATGGGTTGGGGGTGATGGGTGATGGGTAAGGGAATAGGTGGGGGGTGATGGGTAATGGTAAATATAAGCGAAAGTGTGTCTGTCTGTCTGTCTGTGTGTGTGTGGTATAGGTTCCGCCCCCCGTGACGCAATCACCTCATATGGCACATTTTTGGAACCGGGTTGACCAGGGGAAGGTTTTAAGCCCAATTATGATATGATCCGATCACTTTTTTTTTTTTTTTAGCAGCCTATTAGCGATAATTGTGAAAAAAAAGTGGATTGCGAGAATTGAGGAAGCCTTGATGTAGGGTGATGGGTAATGGGTGAGTGAATGGGTGGGGTGATGGGTAATGGGTGTGGGGTGATGGGTGAGTGAATGGGTGGGGGGTGATGGGTGATGGGTGAGGGAATAGGTGGGGGGTGATGGGTAATGGGTGA
>JACEEZ010006003.1:302500-337500 GCA_016584305.1 Chionoecetes opilio | reverse complement strand
GCCTTCGTACGGTGTGACCCCACCCCACCCTAGACGTAAAATACAGAAGAAAAACAAAGCAATCGAGCCAATGAATTATATAATTCGCTGATTTGTATTATGATCATGCAATATCTTACACAAACTTACTGATACTATAGATAAGGATAATCCCAAGTATTGTACACTTGTCACGAAGATAAAAATTCATAATTATAAAAGGTAAAAAATAGTTATTCTTCACAAATTAAATGAAAAGTGGTGCATATGATACTATTTGAAACAAAACCACATCGTCAATTGCCAAGTGAACAAATACAGTAGACTTAATTAATGTATGTATGTAATACAGATGCATTTACTTAAATCATTTGGCTACTGGAAGTGAAAATGGATGAGTGACCAAATATGGCACGGAACGAAAAAATAACGTTATTAACCGTTTACAGGGATTTCAAAATAGCGTTTTTGCTCCGGAACAGTAAATATGATGACGTTTTCGTTTACGTTTTTGTTCCGAGCATAATTTCGTTCGTTTCGGTTTTCGCTTTCGTTCCCTTAAACCGTTTCCAAGCCCTGCTACACACACACACACACACACACACACACACACACACTACTACACACACACAAACACTACTACACACACACAAACACTACTACTACACACACACACAAATACTACTACACACACACAAACACTACTACACACACACACACAATGTGTGTAGACACACACACAATGTGTGGAGGGACTCCTGACGGAGTCCCTCCTATTGTTCTCAAAAACTGTGCTTCTGTGCTTGCACCTTGCCTGGTCAAACTTTTCCGTCTTTGTCTATCTACTTCCACCTTTCCTTCTTGCTGGAAGTTTGCTCACATCCAACCTGTTCCTAAGAAGGGTGACCGTTCTAATCCTTCAAACTACCGTCCTATAGCTTTGACTTCCTGCCTTTCTAAAGTTTTTGAATCTATACTTAATAAGAAGATTCTTAAGCATCTATCTGCTCACAATCTTCTATCTGATCGTCAGTACGGTTTCCGTAAAGGGCGATCTACTGGCGATCTTCTAGCTTTCCTAACTGAATCTTGGTCATCCTCCTTTAGGGGTTTCGGTGAAACTTTTGCTGTTGCCCTTGACATATCAAAAACTTTTGATAGAGTCTGGCACAAATCTTTAATTTCCAAACTACCCTCATTCGGTTTCTATCCTTTTCTCTTGTACCTTCATTTTAAGTTTCCTTTCAAACCGTTCTATTGCAGCTACTGTAGACGGACATTGTTCTTCTCCTAAATCTATCAATAGTGGTGTTCCCCAGGGTTCTGTCCTATCACCCACTCTCTTTCTATTATTTATTAATGATCTTCTAAGTCTAACTCAAAGCCCTATCCACTCCTACGCTGATGATTCTACCCTGCATTTTTCAACGTCGTTTATTAGACGTCCAACTCAACAGGAACTAAGTGATTCACGGAGAGATGCCACCGAGCGCCTAACTTCTGATCTTTCTATAATTTCTGATTGGGGCAAAGCAAACCTTGTTTTGTTCAATGCCTCAAAAACCCAATTTCTTCACCTATCTACTCGACAAAACCTACCAGATAACTATCCCCTCTTCTTCAATGACACCCAACTGTCTCCTTCTTCTACAATGAACATTCTAGGACTATCCGTCACACAAAATCTGAACTGGAAATCTCACATCTCATCTCTTGCTAAAACAGCTTCTAAGAAGTTAGGTGTGCTGTGGCGTCTGCGTCCTTTTTTTTCTCCCTCCCAATTGCTTGCTCTCTACAGGGGCCTTATCCGCCCATGTATGGAGTATGTCTCACATGTTTGGGGAGGATCCACTCATACAGCTCTCCTAAACAGGGTTGAGTCAAAAGCTTTTCGTCTCATCAACTCCTCTCCTCTGACTGACTGTCTTCAATCTTTAAATCACCGCCGCAATGTTGCTTCTCTTGCTCTCTTCTACCGTTATTTTCACGCTCACTGCTCTTCTGAACTTGCTAACTGCATGCCTCCCCCACTCCCGCGGTCTCGCTGCACAAGACTTTCTATTCATTCTCATCCCTATTCTGTCCATCTTCCTAATGCAAGAGTTAATCAGTATCTGTACTCTTTCATCCCTTTCACTGGTAAACTCTGGAACTCTCTTCCTGTTTCTATTTTTCCACTTTCCTATGGCTTAAATCTTTTCAAAAGAAGAGTAACAAGACACCTCCCGAACTAAATTGGCCTACCCCTCTGTTTTTATTTTATTCTCGTATACTGTCTTCTTTATAGGGACTGGCAACTAAGCGGGCTTTGTGTTACCCATTTTTGTTGTGCCCTTGGCCAGTTCCTTGTGATGTAAAAAAACAAAACAAAAAACACAACAACAACACTACTACTATACACACACACAAACACTACTACACACACACACACACACACAAACTACTACACACACACAAACACTACTACACACACACACACACACACTACTACACTACACACACACACTACTAACACACACACACACTCTACACACACAAACACTACTCACACACACACAAACACTACTACACACACAACAACACATACTACAACACACACACAACACTACTACACACAACACACAACACACACACACACACACAAACACTACTACACACACACACACACAACACACTACACCACACACACAAACACTACTACACACACACACCACACAAACACTACTACACACACACACACCAAACACTACTACACACACACACACACCACAAACACTACTACAACACACACACACACAACACTACAACACTACTACACACACACTACTAGCACACACACACAACACACTACTACACACACACACACACACACAAACACTACTACACACACACACACACACACAAACACTACTACACACACACACACACACACAACTACTACACACACACACACACACAAACACTACTACCACACACACACACACACACAAACACTACACACACACACCACACACACACAAACACTACTACACACACACACACACACACACAAACACTACTACACACACACAACATCTACACACAAACACTACTACACACACAACACTACACACACACACAAACACTACTACACACACACAACACACACACACACAAACACTACTACACACACACACAAACACTCCTACCAACACACACACACAAACACTACTACACACACACACAAAACTACACACACCACAAACCTACTACACACACACACAACACTCTACACCACACCAACACACTACACACACCAACACTACTACAACAACTACACACACACACACAACACTACTACACACACACACAAAGCCTTCCTTTTGTTACGTCACCGACCGTGGCGCATCTACTGCATCACACGTTTCGAACTCGGTGAATTTACATTTATCATTATTCACAAACGCTACTGATGCAAAAGTACAACATTGTTGATACACTCGATAATGCGATACTCTACTACATCACAACAGCGGAATGAGAATGTCTACGTTACAATATTCTCCTCATGCCAGTCACGTTTTAAGCTCGGAACATTACCGAGGCTTCTGCACCTGGGATCTCGTTTGCCACTCATGCCGTCACAAGAGATAATCCGAAATACCGTACTTACCGGGCGGACCATGACACAATACAAATGGCAGTTACTTTTGAACCAGGGTGAAAACGCTGATGCACCAGATTGAATAAAAATGCACTGAAAAACGCGCTATGCGCAAAACACAAAATGTTTCGGAGCTTCGTTAGGACAATTTACCGTAGAGTGAAAAGAATAATAGACATTCAGCGTTAAAAAAATATAATACCTTGCAGTCTTATGATATAAATGTTCGCCTTTTTTTTTTGTTACCAGAGTTAATATATTTAATGGAATGGAGAAAGCTTTAAATCACAAAAATATTCATCTGTTAAATGGCAACAAACAATATTTAATTTTCTCCATCGACGACAATAATTCTTTCAATAATCTTTCAATAATCGCACTTTCCAAGCTGTAATGATGAATAATAAACCTGAAACAATTAGTCAATTACATATCAAACTGAAGAAAAGGCTTTATAATCAGACATAGCAAATTACAAAGGAAATAAAAATAACACTCACTTCCAAGGGGTGAAATTAAACTTTAAAAAAAATTATAATAGGAACTACCACGTGTAGGTCTTGCGGCCTCTTGTAGCTTCCTTATTTTCTTACGTTCTTATAATGCGTTTCCATAATACACACACTGCACGTCCGAGAACAACGCTCACACCTCCAGCAGATACAACAATGAGGCTAGAATAAGTGCCTCCACTATTCACCCCAATGGGCCCCAGACATAACTACGTCACGGTTTGTTTACATCGGTGCATTGTGGGGATAAAGAGGGGTCGCCGCGGGTGGACCTACGAAGGGAAAACTACGGCGATGAAAGAATTTCGAGTTATTTTGCGTGAAATTGATATTCCAGGTGCTATATTACTGTGCTCTTTTCCCTCGCTGACAACACTATAGAAAGCCCTGAGGTAATGGCTGATGTGCAGAGGCTTCTAAACCAAGAAAACAGAGTCATAACAGAGCTCGTCAAAAGGTAAGCAACTGGTAGGTACGTAATGTGTCCCTACCACTTGCTTACTTCTTAATGAGACTCTGCTGTGACTGTCTTCCTGGTTTAGAAGCCTTCGCACATCAACCATCACCTCAGGTCTTCTCTATGTTGTCAGCGAGCACGGAAATATAGCACCTGGAATATCAATTTCGCCCAAAACAACTCGAATTTTTTTCATCGTCGTAGTCTTCTCTTTGTAGGCTTTTTACATATTCATGGTTATGATAGTATTAAAATCCCTTATTAATTGAGTTCCTTTTGTTGTCTTTCCTCATAATAAGTAGTCCCTCATCAGGTTTTAAGTTTACTTGACGAGCTAATGAATACTCTTGAGTCTGTCCCAACATCACCAACCTTTGCTTTGATTTATTTTATTACTCCATCCATAAAAGTTGCATAACCACGGTGACATTACCCATCCTTGCCTCATGGTACCTGCATGGTACTGTCGTCTACCGATATTTTTGTCCCTACCAAATCGGGAGAACTCGCCGACAGAAATGGTTAGGTTGGTATCCGGTCATTTCGCCCACAGGGCCATTTCGCCACACCTAGAGCCCATTTCGCCCACAGGTCATTTCCCCCCACACTATGGAGTCTATAGGAGCTAGGGGTTAGGTTATATTTGTTTAGTGTGTCGAGAACCCCCAACCCCCCGCTAGGAGGTTAGGTTAGATTTTTTAGGTTAGGTTAGGGTAGGTTAGATTTTGGGTAGTTTAGGTTTAGATTTGGTTAGGTTAGGTTAGGTTAAATTAGATTTGGTTAGGTTAGGATAGGTTAAATTTTGGTTAGGTTAGGTTAGCTTGGGTTAGATTTGGTTGGTTAGCATATCGGTGGGTCAAGCCCCCTGCTAGGGTTAGGTTAATTTTGGTTAGGTTAAGGGTTTTAATTTTTGGTTTAGCAATTTTCGAAATTTCGCCCACAAGACATTTCGTCCACATGTAAGTAAATTCGCCCACATATAAGAGTCAATTCGCCCACTCTAAAGTCAATTCACCCACACGATCCATGGTCACGGGTCATGTAATATATCTTCCTCTGGGCAGGAATGGAATTAACCACCAGTTAACCTTGGGCGAAATGACGGTAAATTTTTCTAGTGGTTTGCCCCCAAAAACTCTCCCACTTTTTCCCCCAAACAATTTTTGGGAACCTGTTGGGAATGCGGGGTTTTGGGTGGGGAACAAATTATGCGTCGGAAACCACGTAAATTAAAGAGTTGTGTAGGGGTTTGGTAAAATTTCCTAGATCTAGGGTAATTTTCCTTATATCTAGAGAAAATTGCTACCAAAATAAACTAACCTAACCAAAGTTAACCTACCCTAGCAGGGGGTTTGACCCACCGATAACCTAACTAACCAAATCTAACCTAAGCTAACCTAACCTAACTAATCTAACCTTCTACCTATTAGAATTTGTTAGGTTAGGTTTAGATTGATTTGGTTTGGGTTGGATAGTTAAATTGGTTGGTTTAGGTTAGATTTGGTTAGGTTAGGCTCTATCATAGATTGGTTGTTACATAGAAAGTCAGACACGAAAGGCTTATCAGGAGAAAAGGAAACACCAAGATGGACCTTACCAGTTTGTAAGACATTAATACCACTGATAGGCAATGCAGGAGGCTCGAGGAAAGCTTTGGCTCTGTGTTGAACTTGTTATCGATAAGAGAGCTTTCGATGATGTGTTTGGTTTCACTCGTGTTAAGATACTGAGTTAGTTTAGTTGCCCTGCCCTTCTGGCAGCCAGAGCCTGACGAAGCCCTGATAAGATAATAAGACAAGGCTGAATATTGATGAGATGATAAACAACTTTTTGTCTTACTTCCCTCACCAGCTTTGGTGGACTAGTTAGCACTAGGGTACCTCTATAAAGAGGGTAACGTCATTCATAGGCCCTATGTTAAACGCTACTGGCGCCATTTTGGGCCAGGCCCCTCGTTCACCCAAGGACACCCGGAAAAGTCTCAAGGCATTACCCCGCAGTATATCATGTATACATGTATAAAGGATAGACTGTTGCTTCGGAAATGTTTGGTTTCTAAAAGATTATCACATAAAACATAGAAAAAACCCCATTAAAAAAAGGTCATTATAGACCTGAAGAAATATGATGAACTTAACATTCACTTAAAACTCGTCGTCATGTATAATTTTGTGGGACAGCTTATAAGATGGCAGATATCAATACAAGCAGAATTTAATTAGCTTTCCATTGACATATTTCGTTTTCTGATACATACAATAATACCATGCAAACATTAAGGTTAACTAAATAAATTGCTCTCTCTCTCTCTCTCCTCCTCCTCTCTCTCCTCTCTCCCCTCTCCTCTCCTCTCCCTCCTCCCCTCTCTCGTCTCTCTCTCCTCCCTCTCTCTCCCCTCTCTCTCTCTCTCTCTTTTTCTCTCCGTGAAGAGAGAGAGTTAAAGTGAGAGAGATGAGTGAGAGATATGAGAGGTACCAAAAACCTTTATATTATTCTTCTCCCCTCTCTCTCTCTTCTCCTCTCCTCCTCCCCCCTCCCTCTCCTCCCCTCCTCTCTCTCCCCCTCTCTCTCTCCTCCTCCTCTCTCTCTCTCTCTCTCTCTCTTCTCTCTCCTCTCTCCCCTCTCTAAATAAATATATATATATTTTAATATATAATTTTTATATATATATATATATATATATATATATATATAGAGATATAATATATATATATAATATATAAAATTTTATATATATATATATATTATAATAAAAATATATATATTTATTATATATCTATATATATATATATAATATATTATATAATAAAATATATATATATATATATATTTTTATATATATATATATATATATATATATTTATATATATATATATATATATATATTTTATATATATATATATAAAATATATTATATATATATTTATTTATATATAATAATATATAATATATTATAATATATATATATATATAAAATATATATATATATATATATATATATTTTTAAAATATATATATATATATATTTTTATATTATATAAAAATAAATAATAAATAAATAAATAAAAAATAAATAATAAAATATAATTTTATATATAATATATATATTATATATATATATATATATATATATATATAATATATTTTATTTTATTTTTATATATATATATATATATATAATATATATATATTTTATATATATAAAATAAATAAATAAGAATAATAAATAAAAATAATAAATAAATAATAATAATATATAATATATATTATATATATATATATATATATATATATATATATATATATAAATATATATAATATATTTTATAAATATAGATATAATATAATATATATATATATTTTATTATAAGTATATATTTTATAAATAGAAAAAGAAAAAAAAAAAGAAAAAAAAAAAAAAAAAATAAGGGGAAAAAAAAATAAAGTTTTTTTTTAAAATTATATCTCTTATTTTTTTATTTTTTTTTAGAGAGAGAGAAAAAAGAGAGAGAGAGGGGAGAGAGGAGAGAGAGAGAGGGGGAGGGGAAGAGAGAGGAGAGAGAGAGAGGGGAGAGAGAGAGAGAGAGAGAGAAGAGAAAAATTTTTTTGTTCTCTCTCCTTCTCTTTCATTTTTTTTTTTTTTTTAAAAAAGAGAGAGAGAGAGAGAGAGAGAGAGAGAGAGAGAGAGAGAGAGAGAGAGAGAGAGAGAGAGAGAGAGAGAGAGAGAGAGAGAGAGAGAGAGAGAGAGAGAGAGAGAGAGAGAAAAGAAATTTTTAAATTTTTTTGTTACTCTATCTCTCTCCTCTCTCTCCTTTTTAAATTATATATTTTTTTTTTCTAATTGAGAGAGGGAGAAGAGAGGGGAGAGAGAGAGAGAGAGAGAGAGAGAGAGAGAGAGAGAGAGAGAGAGAGAGAGAGAGAGATTTATTTGTTAACAATTTTAGGAAGAGGACGAAAAGAAATTAAAAAGTTTTTTTGGCTTTTATTTATATCTCCTTACTTTTAACCCCTTCCCTTTACATGAGAGAGAAAGGAAGAAGTTAAAGAGAAATGAAAAGGTTTAAAGAGGAAGTTAAGAAAACCGAGAAAAGAAAAGAAAGAGAAGGGAGGGCAATTTTATTTAGAACCTTGTTTCTAGGAAGTAGTAACAGGGGGCGTTGGGCCCCAAAGGGCCCCCCAAAAATGTTGGCTTATTAAAACGGCATCTTTTTAAGGTCCAAAATTTATAAAATGACGCGAGTTTTTGTTAAAGTTAAAGTTTCTAATATTTCTTCAGTTTTCAAAATTGACCCTTTATTTGTGTTTTTTGTTTATGTGATAATCTTATAGAACAAACATTTCCGAAGCTAACAGTCTATCCTTTATACATGTATAACATGATATACTGCGGGGGGATAATGCCTTGAGAACTTCCCCGGGTTACTACCGGGAAGTAAAGGTGAACGAGGAGGCCTTGGCACCAATATGGCGCCCACAAATCGAGTTGTCGCTACCCTATATAATACAGGTACTCTAGTTAGCACTAGAGTACCTTGAATAGAGCCCTACCGTAGATAACAGTGAAGTCGCCAGTTCTACGTTTCTTTGTTATGTACAGACGTGTGGTGGCGTTAATACTTACATTTGTACATCCATGATTTCAGGAAAGTTAGAAGGGGCTATCTGGAGAGTCTGTGTTATTTTGTGTCATCATCTGTGTCATATTAGGGCTATAAATGAACAAATGACAAAAATAAAACCGAGTGGCGACCTCACTATACCTACTACAGTAAAGTCGCCAGCTAGTATTTTAACCCAACAGTTGAGTCGCCACTCTGGGGAATTCAGGGAAATTAGAGGTAAAGTAAAACAAGTCTCTATATATTAGCTGCGGAAGATGCTTGGATATATAAAAATTCCTCTGCCAACGTGAAAATAAATTCTATTAAAGTTTGAAAGATCTGGCAAGTCTTGTGTCCTGTCGCCCGAAAAGCTACTGTTTACTGTCTGTCATCGCGCGAAGAAAAACGTGAGAAGCAAAATGCGCAACAGTTATACTTGCAGATGCACAGCATAAAACAACGCTGAAACAGGGTAGATTATACAATCATGATATAAACTATATAAAACTGTGTAACATCTTCAGTGGCACATTAAAATCAGTAGTGATGCTATAATTCGTAATATTTGGCGCCTGGCGACTCCACTTCACTGTTATCTACGGTAGTTGGCGCCAGTCCGTCATCTTTGGACCTATGGTAGGGCTACACAATTCACTGCAACTATAACATAGGGTTTACCGGAAACATCTAGCAAGACACATCTGTGGCGGGGCCGGGTTAATGCGGTTGCAAATCAAATCAAATCAACAAAAGAGAAAGCAGGAAGGGGTAAGTGGGGACAGGGAGAAGAATAGATGGGTGAGAGAAAGGAGGCTAGTAAAAGAAAAAGTCTCCGGGGCTTAGCGGCTGCACTCCAAGATGGCGAGATAAGGACGCCGCCTGGACGCGGGTCGGGACGTGCATGCGTACAGGGACAGGCGTACTGGCAGCTATAGTCAATTTTTTTTATTATGGTCAAAATGCACTAAGGAAGCCACGCCCCCTGCCTTCTACCTTTTTCTACGGGGCAGCTGATTGGTGCATTCCTCGTATCATCACAACCAATCACAATATCTTCACTATACTTAACAGCGCGTGACCACTGGACAGAGCAATCTTCACTACAGAGGGTTTTTATTTTGTCACCCTCTGTAGTGAAGATTGTTCTGTCCAGTGGTCACGCGCTGTTAAGTAGTGAAGATATTGTGATTGGTAGTGATGATACGAGGAGTGCACCAATCAGCTGCCCCGTAGAATAGAAGGGGAGGCAGGGGGCGTGGCTTCCTTAGTGCATTTTGACCATAATAAAAAAAATAGACTATAGTGACGTTGTGATCCAAGGGTGTGGGCATTGCGATCGTGAGGAGTGTCCACAAGACCACAACAGTCTGATGGCCAATGAGGATGATTTGAAACAAGGTCTGTACAAAAGTATGTCTCTACAAAGTATATTTTCACCGGGAGATTTAAGAGAAAAAACATTTGTCGGTGTGGCCTAGTGTTGTACAGCTACAACGGGTGGGCTAAAATGGCCCTCACGTCACCTGGGGGCGTATTTAGGATCTTGAAACATTGGGGGCTTAATTACCCCAGCTAAGAAACCTTAAAAATTTTACAGGACAATTTTCAATTTATTTATGAGTATAATGAATATAAGATGTGAGACACTGTGCTCTACCAAAAGGCTCCGGTAATTTGCTTAGGATAACTTTCGAAACATGAAATTAAAATAAAATTAAGACAATCTGAGATGGGGTTAAACTTCGTTATTATTTTTATTTTCATCAGTAGGAGTAAAACCCTATGAAAAGTGAGCTTTGGCGTGATGAAGCAGTCCTATAGATTGTATATTCCCAATGCTTTGTTCAATACTGAAATCTGACCAACCTCGGTCTTATAACTACTTTTTTTTTTTTTTTTTACATCACAAAGGACTGGCCAAGGACACACAAAAATGCACTTCGAAAAAAATGCACTTCGAAAAAAGTGCACCTCGAAAAAAATGCACTTCGAAAAAATGCACTTCGAAAAAATGTACTTAAAAAAAATGCACTTAGAAAAAAATGCACTTCAAAAAAATGCACTTAGAAAAAAATGCACTTCGAAAAAATGCACTTCGAAAAATATGCACTTCGAAAAAAATGCACTTCTGTTAACTCTGTCCATCTGATATTCTCTTCTTCACCTCTCCAAAACGATACAAGGGATGCGTAACTTTAGTTATGAGAAGAGATTGAAGTTATTAAAGTTACACTCACTCGAGAGACGCAGAGTAAGGGGCGATCTGATAGAAGTTTTTAAGTGGATAAAGGGATTTAATAAAGGAGAGGTAGGAAAAGTTCTTACGGCTTTTAACCAGGGTAGAACAAGAAGTAACGGATTCAAGCTGGAAGGGCGTATGTGTGTGTGTAAAGGCCGGTTCCCATCAGCCCGCTTATACGGCCGTCTTACAACAACACCGCTCAACAATGACGTCACCATCATCACCGCTTGAGTGGTATTTGTGGTAACTGGGCACAGTTGGCAACTCCGCTCGAGCGGACACCGCCGAGCGGGAGAGATGACTTGAATTTAACTTTGTACGGCGGCCGTACAGCGGTACGGCGGTGCGGTAGTCTTTGTTGTGACGTCACTGTGACGTCTTTGTTGTTGTATGGCGGCCGTACAAGCGGGAAGGTGGGAACCGGGCTTAACAAGAAGTAACGGATTCAAGCTGGAAGGGCGTATGTGTGTGTATAGATTCGTCACCCTTTTTCCGGGTGACATGGGCCCTTTGGAAGGGTGTAGATTTAGAAAGGAAATAGGGAAAAACTGGTTCACATATAGGGTGGTGAATGATTGGAATGGACTCAGTAGACAGGTAATTATAATGCAGAGTCATTGGGGAGCTTTAAAGAGGGGCTGGATAGGTTCATGGATGGGGATGAAGGTGGATGTAGGTAGTGTTAGGTGACAGGAACTACCACGTGTAGGCCTCGCGGCCTCTTGTAGCTTCCTTATTTTCTTATGTTCTTATGTTCTAAAAGGTCTTTTGGTGTCTCCTCTGTCATGCACTCCTCATCTCCTGTTCTCTCCACCTCTCTCATGTCCTGCTCATAAAAAGGATGCCATCAGCATACGCTAAGTAACATCTAACCAAATATCTTGTTTTTTACTATAATTTTCTGTTGGCCCCATTGAGAACTTATCTTATTTTTGCCAGAAAAAAAAAAATAATAAAAAAAATAAAAAAGTATCTATTTGAGATCAGGGGTTATTCATAAAACATTGGGGGCTACACAACCCAATGGCCAGGCCTAACTACGCCCCTGTCGTCACCTATGGGTAAATATGCAAGTGGGCCATTGTACTTACCCCAGACGTGCTCTGAATGTAAACAGATCTCACCGCCTACCACTTGCAACAAAAGAACTATACGTAGCTACAGTACTGTACTTCATTTGCTAGTCTAACACATTGTAGAGCTAAGGAATCGTGCAAAATTACTTGAAATTACGTGCACTGTATCCCTGCCAAACATTGTTTTACATAATACTTACCATTAGATCAGAGGACGTTGAAAAAATTAAGAACTTCTCACGAACAGTCCGAACATGACATCAATGCTTTAAAAGTGTCTCGCGTCAGACTGATGGCGGGGCCGTGGGAGGACACATGACTCCCGCCAACAGATGTTACCAACTACGTACTACCAGCCAACAATAATACAACTATACAATCCTTGTACGAGTTTAACGACTGGGCCATGTTGCACCACTGTCCCCAACACACACACACACACACAACACACACACATTAACACACATATTATAATATATAAATAAATAAATAAATAAAATTATATATATAAGTGTATATATATATAATATATAATATATACTAGCCGCAAAGCCGCCCTCCGGGCGGACTTTTTGGCTAGCTCCTGCGGAGGGCTATTGGTGGGCCTTCGGCCCACCACCTGTGTTTGGTGGGCCTTCGGCCCACCAAACATGGACTCTCCAGATAGCCCCTTCTAACTTTCCTGAAATCATGGATGTAGAAATGTATGTATTCCCCCCACCCATTCACTCACCCATTACCCATCACCCCCCACCCATTACCCATCACCACACACCCATTACCCATCACCACACACCCATTCACTCACCCATTACCCATCACCCCCCACCTATTCCCTCACCCATCACCCCCAACCCATTCACTCACCCATCACCCACACCCATTACCCATCACCCCACCCATTCACTCACCCATTACCATCACCCTACATCAAGGTTTCCTCAATTCTCGCAACTCACTTTTTTTTCACAATTCTCGCTAATAGGCTGCTAAAAAAAAAAAAAAAAAAAATGATCGGATCATCTCATAAGTGGGCTTATGACCTTCCCCTGGTCAACCTGATTCCAAAAATGTGCCATATGAGGTGTTTGCGCCACGGGGGGCGGAACCTATACCACACACACACACAAGACAGACAAGACACACTTTCGCTTATATTATTATATATATATATATATATATATATATATATATATATATATAGATATAATAAGTAGAGGAGAGAGAGAGAGAGAGAGAGAGAGAAGAGAGAGAGGAGAGAGAGAGAGAGAGAGAAAAAAAAAAATGCTGATAAACCTGATAAACCTGATAAACTGGAGACTTATACCCCTATACTGCGTGCCTTCTCCCACTTCCTCTTCCCTTCTTTCCTCCTCCTCCTTCCTGGTTCCTCCTGTTCCCAGAATCCTTGTTTGATTGGTTTACGTCTTTCATCCTGTTTTCTACTCTCTCTGTAGATAACAGTGAAGTCGCCAGTTCTACGTTTCTTTGTTTGTAGTACAGACGTGTGGTGGCGTTAATTGGTACATTTGTACATCCATGATTTCAGGAAAGTTAGAAGGGTCTATCTGGAGAGTCTGTGTCATTAGTGTCATCATCTGTGTCATATTAGGGCTATAAATGAACAAATGACAAAAATAAAACCGAGTGGCGACCTCACTATACCTACTACAGTAAAGTCGCCAGCTAGTATTTTAACCCAACAGTTGAGTCGCCACTCTGGGGAATTCAGGGAAATTAGAGGTAAAGTAAAACAAGTCTCTATATATATTAGCTGCGGAAGATGCTTGGATATATAAAAATTCCTCTGCCAACGTGAAAATAAATTCTATTAAAGTTTGAAAGATCTGGCAAATCTGCGTCCTGTCGCCCGAAAGGCTACTGTTTACTGTCTGTCATCGCGCGAAGAAAAACGTGAGAAGCAAAATGCGCAAGTTATATTTGCAGATACAAAGCATAAAACAATGCTGAAACAGGGTAGATTATACAATCATGATATAAACTACTGTGTAACATCTTCAGTGGCACATCAAAATCAGTAGTGATGCTATAATTCGTAATATTTGGTGCCTGGCGACTTCACTGTAGGTGGCGACTTCACTGTTATCTACGGTAGTACAAGAACCCGTGAGACCTACACGTGGTAGTTCCTGTAAAGGAACTCTCTGTTTCTAACATACCATTACCTACAGATTTACAGTAATGTTATTAATGGAAATATACCTCATGAATTCATATGTGATATATTCAAGATTCTTCTTTTTAATTTCTTAATGGAGGTGCAATTAATGCTTCTTTGATGCCTCACCAGAAAAAGAATAAGGGAAATAAGGGAAAAAAAACGTCTAACCGGTAGTTACTTGAAAAAATAGTTGTTTATATTTTTTTTTTTTTTTTTACCTATGTAACTTTTACGTCACAAGATACAACATTATCTTTCATACCATTTCACTGCGTCTGCCTCCACCTGCTGGAAGGCGACCACACACCAGGTCATGAATCAGCGTTGTCAGGAACTTATCCCCATTCAGCCTACTATGTATGGACCCTTCATATCAGAGAACTTCGATATAGGAGGCTCCATGGAACCTAATCTGCTTGTGTCATTGCAAGCATATTGTTGAACATTTATATTTGCAAGCATACTGTAAAACAAAATGTGTTTTTTCATACAACTGGCCTTTTCCTAAACACATGTTGGCACAATACAAACCACACATTTTTGCTTTCTGTTTTCATGGGAAATGAGACTAACTCGGGAAGGATACCAACCCTTCTTCCTCATCCCGTGTTATGCTCGCCTCCTATGCCAGGCAGGGAATGTGAAGACAGCCACTCTACACCCGGTGTCTCTTTTCTTTAGGGTAGAACGGATTCAAGCTGGAAAAACGTAGCTTTAAAAAGGAAATATGGAAAAAACTGGTTCACAAATAGGGTGGTAAATTATTGGAATGGACTCAGTCGTCAGGTAGTTAGTGCGGAGTCAATAGGGTTTTAAAAAAAGGCTGGATAGATAAATTTATGGATGGGGATGAAAGGTGGATGTAGGTAGTGTTAAGTAACAGGACCTACCACGTGTAAGTCTCGCGGCCTCTTGTAGCGATCCTTATTTTCTTATGTTCTTATGTCTCAGGGCGGGCCACATGTCTAGCCCCCAGACTGACAGACCCACATAGGAGTACAGACTAATGCAGTGAGCAGAAGGGCTACCATACCCCTGTGCCATACCTATACAACTACTACATATAATATCTGAGGTAGGCTACAGTACTAACAAAACAAGCAATCACTCATTCCTATATCTTCATCGACATAAGAATTTGTCACCATTTGCCACGGTGAAATACTCGTGCTGGTGAGTACTTAAGGGGCGGAGGGGGTGCTGCAGCCTTGTCATTGACCCTCCCAGTGCCCTCTCTGACCGTATAGCAGTGAGCGTCTCCAGTACACAAGAGAACAGCTGCAGTCTGCCCTCTAAACACAACTCTTACACCTCACACTACAGTACATGCACCCAGGGGCGTAGCTAGACATTTTTGGACCCGGGGGGCTTTCTTCCTGGAGGGGCCCCCTCTAAAGTGTGCAGGTGTTTTGGGGGAGAGGCAACCAGCTGGGGGTTTCGGGAAATTTTTGGAAAATGAACATATTTTGGTGCATTTTGACACTTTCTAAGACTTCTTTCAATGCCCATAAATCCTTTTTAATCCGAATTAAGAAGCCTGTGATGGTACTCAAAAGATACAGATTAAATTAAAGACAAACCCCAAGGAATTTAAGCAAGTTTGTAGAGGATCACAGAAGTTTTGTTTGATTGAGTGATGCATTTTGGGTCCCCCCTCTCTTGGGGACCCAGGGGGCGATTTCAAACAGCCCCCCCCCCGCCCCCCCCCTAGCTACGCCACTGCATGCACCTTAATCCTGTAAACCAGTAACCTACGGACGATCTTACTAATGATATAATGCTTATGATAATGATTATGACTACTAATAATGATAATGAGTAAGTTGTCCAGCATCTTCACTCTGTCATCCCTTTCACTGGTACACTCTGAAACTCTCGTCCTGATTCTATTTCCCCACCTTCCTACGACTCAAATTCTTTCATGAGAGGAGTGACAAGATGCCTCCCAAACTAAATGGGCCATCCTAAAAAACTGTCTCTTACTTTCTATTTTACGAAGACTGGTATCCATCGGGGGGGTTTTCTACCCTTGGGCAGTCCTCTTTTGATGCTAAATAAATAGAAAATATAATAGCTACATCAGCCTCAGAATGTTTGGAAGTAACATTGTTTGCCTCTGTAGTGTAGTACATATAGCAGTGTTTATGTTGTGGGAAACTTACAGTGTGTTATGGTCAGGCCTCAATGTCTTTGGGTTTTCTTCTGCACCATACAGAGCAGCCAGCAAAATTTGGACAAAAAGGTAAATATTTGGTCCATGTCATCCTGGAAAAAAAAAGAAAAAATCCCCATAAATGTTACGTTTATGGAACAAGTGTTATGTCTATGTGTCTATTTGTAATGTCTATGTGTCTATTTGTTATGTCTATGTCGTATTTGTTATGTCTGTCTGTGTCTATTTGTTATGTCTCTGTGTCTATTTGTTATGTCTGTGTGTCTATTTGTTATGTCTATGTCTATTTGTTATGTCTATGTGTCTATTTGTTATGTCTCTGTGTCTATTTTTTTAAATGTCTAGGTTTTCTATTTGTTATTTCTTGTTTATTTTTTAATGTCTTGTGTCAAATTGGGTTATGTCTTGTTAGTTTTTAATGTCAAAGGGTCTATTTGTTATTTTCTTGTGTCTTTTTTGTTATGTTTTGTGTTATTTTTTATTTCTCTGTGCCCTATTTTTTAATTTTATGTGTTTTATTTGTTTTTGTCTTGTGTCTTTTTGGGTTATGTTTGTGTCTTTTTAAAAATGTTTTTGTGTCTATTTTTTAAGTCTTGTTTCTATTTGTTATTTCTTGTGTCTATTTGTTTGTCTATTTTCATTTTTTTAATGTCTTTTGTTTTCCTATTTGAAGCCCTTGTGTCTTTTTTTTAGGGCTATTTTCTATTTGTTATGTCTTGTGTCTTTTTTTATGCCCCTCTGTGCCCTATTTGTTATTTTGTGTCTTTTTTTTATGTCTTGTGTCTTTTGTTAGTCGTGTCTATTTGTTATGTCTTGTGCCCTATTTGTTATGTCGGGTGTCATTTTTTTATGTCGGTTGTCATTTGTTATGCCCTTGTTTCTATTTTTTTTTTTCTTGTGCTTTTTTTATGTCTTGGCTATTTTTTTATTCTCTGGCCCTATTTTTTAATGTCTTGTGTCTTTTTTGTTATGTCTTGTGTCTATTTTATGTCTCTGTGTCATTTTTTAATGTTTTGTGTCTTTTTTTTATGTCATGTGTCTATTTGTTAGGGCCCTTGTGCCCTTTTTGGGAAATGTCTCTGTGTCTATTTGTTAGGGTCTTGTGTCTTTTTGTTAGGGCCCCTTTTCTGGGGCCCTTTTTGGTTATGTCGGTGTCTATTTTTTTATGTCTATGTGTCTTTTTTGTTAGCCCTCTGTGTCTATTTTTTTGTCCTTGTGTCTATTTGTTATGTCTCGTGTCTATTTTTTTATGCCCTGTGCCCTTTTTTGTTTATTTTCCTTGTGTCTATTTGTTATGTTTTGTTTTTGGGTTTTTTATTTGTTATGTCTATGTGTCTATTTGTTATGTCTTGTGTCTTTTTTTTTATTTTCTATGTTTCTATTTGTTGTCTATGTTTTAATTTTTTATGCCCTGTGTCTTTTTTGTTATGCCCTATGTGTTATTTTTTATGCCCTCTGTGTTTTATTTGTTATGTCGGTGCCCTATTTGTTATGTTTGTGTTATTTTTTATTCGTGTCTTTTTTTATGTCTTGTGTCTATTTTTTAGTCTTGTGTCAAATTTTTTTATGCCCTTGTGTCATTTTTTTATGTTTTTTGTCTATTTGTTATGTCTATGGTCTATTTTTTTATGTTTTTCTTTTTTTTGTCTTTTTTTTGTTTGCTGTGTCTTTTTTTGTTATGTCTAGGTTTTTTTGAAATGTCCCCTGTTCTATTTTTTATGTCTGTTTTCCCATTTGTTTTTGTTTTGTGTCTTTTTGTTATGCCCTTGTTTTCTATTTGAAATGTTATTTTTCTTTTGTTATGTCTTTGTTATTTTTTTATGTCTTTTGTGTCTTTTTTTGTTATGTTTTGTGCCCTATTTGTTAGTCTATGTTTCTATTTGTTATGTCTCGGGGCATTTGTTATGTCTGTGGGGTCTTTTTGAAATGTTTTGTGTCTATTTGTAAGGCCCTTGTGTCATTTGTTATTCTGGTTTATTTGTTATGTCTCGGGGTCTTTTTTGGTTATGTCTGTTTCTATTTTGTTATGTCTGTTGTCTATTTTTTTAGCCCTTTTTCTTTTTGGGTTATGTCTTGTGTCTATTTTTTATGTCTTTGTCTATTTTTTAATGTCTTGTGTCTATTTTTTAATGTCTGTGGGGGTCTATTTTTTAATGTTTTGGTCCTATTTTTTTATGTCTTGTGTCTTTTTGGGTTATTTTCTTGTGCCCATTTGTTATTTTCTGTGTCTATTTGTTATTTTCTGTGCCCTATTTGTTTGCCCTTTGTGTCTATTTTTTAATGTCTTGTGTTATTTGTTATGTCTGTTTTCTATTTGTTTTGTTCTGTGTCTATTTGTTTAGGGTCTTTGTCTATTTGTATGTCTCTGTGTTTTTTTTTTTATGTTGGTCTATTTGTTAGTTTTGTGTCAATTTTTTTATGTCTTTTTTCTATTTTTATGTTTTGTGTCTATTTTTTTATGTTTTGTGTCTATTTGTTATTTTCTATTGTCTTTTTATGTCTTGGTTATTTGTTTTTCGTGTCTATTTTTTAATGTCTTGTTATTTGTTATGTTTTGTGTCTTTTGTTAGGCCCTTGTGTCTATTTTTATGTTTTGGGGGTTTTCTATTTGTTAGTTTTTGTGTCTATTTGTTATGTTTGTGCCCTTTTTTGTTAGTCTTGTCGGGGGTTATGTTTTGGTGTCTTTTTGGTTAGGGTCTTGTGTCTATTTGTTATGTCTCTGTGTCTATTTGTTATGTCTGTGTCTATTTGTTATGTCTGTGTCTATTTGTTATGTCTATTTTTCCCTATTTTTTATTCTCGGTCTTTTTGTTATGCCCTTGTGTCTTTTTGTTATGTTTGGTCTATTTTTTAAATGTCTCTGTTTCTATTTTTTATGTCTTTTTGTCTATTTGTTATGTTGTGTTTTTTGTTAGTCTCTGTGTCTTTTTTGAATGTCGGGGTGTCTATTTTTTATGTTTTTGGGTTTCTTTTTGTTATGTTTGTGCCTATTTGTTGGTCTCTGTGTCTTTTTGGGTTTATGTCGGTGCCCTATTTTTTTATGTTTGTGCCCTATTTTTTTTAGGGCCCTTGTTTTTCTATTTGTTATGTTTTGGGGTCTATTTTTTAAATGTCTCTGTGTCTTTTTTGTTATGTTTTGTGTCTATTTGTAATGTTCGGGGTTGTCTATTTGTTATGTTTTTGTGCATTTGTTAGGGTCTTTTTCCCTATTTTTTAATGCCCCTTGTGCCCTTTGTTTGTTTTGTGTCTATTTGTTATTCTTGTGCCCTATTTTTTTATGTTTTGTTTTATTTTTTTATGTTTGTTTTCTATTTTTTTAATGTCTAGTGTCTATTTTTTTTATGTCTTGTGTCTATTTTTTATGTCTCCTGTTTTCTTTTTTGTTATGTCTTGTGTCTTTTTGGGTTAGGTCTTTTTTCTTTTTTGGTTAGTCTGTGTTTTTTTTTTTATGTTTTGTGTCATTTTTTATGTCTTGTCTTTTTGTTAGTTTTGGGTGTTATTTGTTTAGGTCGGTTTTATTTTTTTTATGCCCTGTGTCTTTTTGTTAGGTTTTGTGTCTATTTGTTATTTTCTGGTCTTTTTGGGTTAGTCTTGGTTATTTTTTTTTTCTTGTGTCTTTTTGGGTTATGTTTTGGTGCCCTTATTTTTTTAATGTCTTGTGTCTTTTTGGGGTTATGTCTTGTGTCTATTTTTTTAATGCCCTTGTGTCTTTTTGTTATGTCTTTTTCCCTATTTTTTATGTCGGGTTTTTTGTTATGCCCTGGTGTTTTTTGTTATTTCTATTTTTATTTGTTATGTTTTGGGGTTCTATTTTTTTGGTCTTGGGGTCTTTTTTGGTTATGTCTGTGGGGCTATTTTTTTATGTCTCTGTGTCTTTTTTGTTATTTTCTGTGTGTTTTATTTGTTATGTCTTGTTTTATTTTTTTATGTCCTTTTCCTATTTTTTTGCCCTTGTGTCTATTTGTTATGTCTTGTTCTATTTGTTATGTTTTGTGCCCTATTTGTTATGTCTATGTGTCTATTTTTTATGTCTTGTCTATTTTTTTATGCCCTTTGTGCCCTATTTGTTATGTCTGTTTTTCTATTTTTTAATGTCTTTGTCTATTTGTTATGCCCTTGGGTGTTTATTTTTTTATGTCTTGTGTCTATTTGTTATGTCTTGTTTTCTTTTTTGTTATGTTTGTGTCTTTTTTTAATGTCTATGTGCCCCTATTTTTTAGGCTATGTGTCTATTTGATGTTTTGTGTCTATTTTTTAATGTTTTGTGTCAAATTTGGGTTAGGGTCTGTTTTCTTTTTGGGTTATGTTTGTTTTCATTTTTTAATGTTTTGTGCCTTTTTTTTTTTATGTCTATGTGCCCTTTTTGTTTGTTTTGTGTTATTTTTTTTGTTTTGTGTCTATTTGTTATGTCTGTTTTCTTTTTGTACCGCTATGTGTCTATTTTTTTATGTTTTGGTCTATTTGTTATGTCTATGTGTCTTTTGTAATGCCCTTGTGTCTATTTTTTATGTTTTGTGTCTATTTGTTTGCCCTTGTGCCCCATTTGTTATTCGGGTGTTATTTTTTTATGTTTTGTGTCTATTTTTTATTCTTGTGTCTTTTTTGTTATGTCTTTGTCTATTTGTTAGGGTTTTTGGGGGCCCTATTTGTTAGGCCCTGTGGTTATTTTTAGTCTGTGTCTATTTGTTATGTCTTGTGTCTATTTTTTTATGTCTGTGTCTTTTTGGGTAAGGGCTATGTGTCTTTTTGTTATGTCGTGTCTATTTGTTAGTTTTGGGGTGTCTTTTTTGTTAGTCTATGTGCCTATTTTTTTTCCTTTTTGGCCCTATTTGTTAGGGTTCTGTGTCTATTTGTTATGTCTTGTTTTCAAATTTGTTATGTTGGTGTCTATTTGTTATGTCTTTTCTATTTTTTATGCTGTGTCTTTTTGTTATTTTCCCGGGTTATTTGTTATGTCTATGTGCCCTATTTGTTATGTTTTTGTGTCTATTTGTTAGTTTTGTGTCTATTTGTTATGTTTGTGTTCTATTTTTTTATGTCTTTTCAAATTTGGTTTTTGTTCTTTTTTTGTCTATTTTTTGTTATTTCATGTGTCTATTTTTTTATGTCTTTTTTTGTTATTTAAAAAGTCATGTGTCTATTTGTTATGTCTTTTTTTTAGTTTTTCTTTTTGTTATTTTTCTATTTTTTTGTCTTTTTTGGTTTTTGTCCCTGTGTCTTTTTGTTTTTGTCTTGTGTCTATTTGTTATGTCTAGGGTCTTTTGTTATGTCGGGGGTGTCTTTTGGGTTATGTCTTGTGTCTATTTTTTTTGTCTATGTGTCTTTTTGTTATGTCTTGTGCCCTTTTTTGTTATGTCTTGTTATTTTTTATGTCTATGTGTCTATTTGTTATGTCTGTGTTCAAATTTTTTAGTCTATGGGGGTCTATTTTTTTATGCCCTTGTGTCTATTTTTTTATGTCTCGTGTCTATTTTTTAAATGTCTATGTGCCCTTTTGTTAGTCTCTGTGTTTTTTGTTATGCTATGTGTTTTATTTTTTTGTTTTGGGTGTCATTTGTTATGTCTTTGGTCTTTTTGGGTTATGTCTATGTTTTCTTTTTGTTATGTTTTTCTTTTTGGTTTTTAATTTGTTATGTTTTCGGGGTTTCTATTTTTAATGTTGGGGTCTATTTGTTATGTCTCTGTGTCTATTTGTTATGTCTATGTGTCTATTTGTTATGTCTCTGTGTCTATTTGTTATTTGTGTTATTTTTTATGTCTTGTGTTTTTTGTTAGGGTCTGGTGTCTATTTGTTATGTTTTGTGTCTTTTTGTTATGTTTTGTGTCTATTTGTTTGTTTTGTGTCATTTTTTAATGTCTTTTTGTCTATTTTTTATGTCTTGTGTTTTTTGTTATGTCTATGTGTCTATTTTTTAATTTCATGTGTCTATTTTTTTAGGGCTTTTTCTATTTGTTATGTCTTGTGTCAAATTTTTAATGTTTTGGTGTCTATTTTTTAATGTTTTGGTTATTTTTTAATGTCATGTGTTTTTTGTTATTTTCTATGTGTCTTTTTGTTTGTCTCTGGGTCATTTGTTATGCCCTCTGGGTCTTTTTTGTTTTTTTTTTTTTTATGTCTTGATTTTTAGTTGTTTCTATTTGTTATGCCCTGTTTTCTATTTGTTAGGGTCTTGCCCTATTTGTTATTTTCCTTGTGTCTTTTGGGATGTCTTGCCCTATGGTTATGTCTTTTTTCTTTTTGGGTTAGGGTTTTGGTCATTTGTTATGCCCCTGTGCCCTATTTGTTATTTTCGGTGTCTATTTGTTAGGCCCTTGGTGTCAATTTGTTTTTTTGTTTTTTTATTTTTGTCTTTTTGTTTGTTTTGTGTCTATTTGTTATGCCCTATGGGTCTATTTTTTAATGTCTTGTGTCTATTTTTTTAATGTTTTGGGGTTCTTTTTGTTATGTTTTGTGTCTATTTTTTTATGTCTGTGTGTTTTTTGGGATGTCTTTGTGCCCTATTTTGTTATGTCTTGTTTTCATTTTTTATGTCCCTTTGTGTCTATTTGTTATGTCTGTGGTCTTTTTTTTATGTCTCTGTGCCCTATTTTTTTATTTCTGTGGTCTATTTGTTATGTCTTTGTTATTTGTTATGTCTTTTTTTCTATTTGAAATGTTTTGTGCCCTTTTTGTTATGTCGTTTTCTATTTTTTATGCCCTTTTTCATTTGTTAGGGTCTAGGGGCTTTTTTGTTATGTTTTGGGGCCCTTATTTTTATGTCTGTGTGTCTATTTGTTATGTCTGTGTCTATTTGTTATGTCTCTGTGTCTATTTTTTAATGTCTTGTTTTCTATTTGTTATGTCTTGTCTATTTTTTTTATGCCCCCTGTGCTTTTTGTTATGTCTGTGTCTATTTTTTAATGTCTTGTGTCTATTTGTTATTCTTGTCCAAATTTTGTTATGTTTTGTTTTCTTTTTTGTTTGTTCTGTGCTATTTGTTATGTTTGTGTCTATTTGTTAATGTCCTGGGTCTTTTTTGTTATGTCTGTGTCTTTTTGGTTATTCTTTGTCTTTTTGTTTTCTGTGTCTATTTTTTAGTCCGTGTTATTTTTATGTCTGTGTCTATTTTTTTATGTCTTTTGCCCTATTTTTTATGCCCTTTGTTTTTTTTGTTTGTCTATGGTCTATTTTTTAATGTCTATGTGTCTATTTTTGGTTATTTTCTATTTGTTTTTTTTTCTATTTGTTATGTCTCGTTTTTTTTTGGTTGGTCTTTTTTTCCCTTTTTGGGTTTGCCCGTGTCATTTTTTTTATGTTTTGGTGTCTTTTTTTTGATGCCCTTTTGCCCCTTATTTGTTATGTTTTGTGTTATTTGTTATGTTTGTGTTTTTTAAATTTGTTATGTCTTGTTTTCCTATTTGTTATGCCCTTGTTTTTCCTATTTGTTTTTTCCTGTGTCTTTTTTTAAATGCCCTATGTGTCTATTTGTTTGTCTGTGTCTATTTGTTATGTTTGTCCCCCTATTTGTTAGGGTCTTTGTCTTTTTTGTTATGTTTTGGTCTATTTGTTATGTTTTGTGTCTATTTGTTATGTCTAGGTGTCTATTTTTTTAGGGCTTTTGTCTATTTGTTTTTTTTTTTTTGTTATGTTTTTCTATTTTTTATGTCTTTTTTAAATTTGTTATGTCTGGGGGTTTTTTTTGTTTTTGTTTTGTGTCTTTTGTTATGTCTGGTCTATTTGTTATGTTTGCCCTATTTTTTTATGTCTGTTTTCTATTTTTTTGGGTTTGTCATTTGTTATGAAATTGTGTCTATTGTTATTTTTTGTGTCTATTTGTTATGCCCTTTTTGTTTTATTTTTTATGTCTGGTCTATTTTTTAATGTTTTTGGGGTCTATTTTTTTTTCCCCTGTGTCTATTTGTTATTTTCTGTGTTATTTTTTATGTATTTTGTCTTTTTTTAGTCTGTGTCTATTTTTTATGTCTTTCTTTTTGTTTTTTTCTATTTTTTAATGTCTTGTGTCTATTTGGTTATGTCTTTTTTCTATTTTTTATGTTCTGTGTCTTTTTTTAGGGTCTTGTGCCCTTTTGTTATTTTCTGTGTCTATTTGTTATGTCTATGTGTTATTTTTTATGTCTTGTCTTTTTGTTATGCCCGGGGTCTTTTTTGTTATGTCTTTTTGTCTATTGTTTGTCGGGTTTTCCTTTTTGTTATGTCTCTGTGTCTATTTGTTATGTCTATGTGTCTATTTGTTATGTCTTGGTCTTTTTTGTATTTTTGTGTCAAATTTTTTTATGTCTATGTGTCTATTTGATGTCTTGTGTTATTTGTTATGTTTTGTGCCCTATTTGTTTATGCCCTTGGGGTCTTTTTTTTTATGCCCATTTTGTCTATTTTTTTATGTCTAGGGGCTTTTTGTTTGTCTGTGTCAAATTTTTTTATGTCTTTGTCTATTTTTTTATGTCTATGGGGCTATTTTTTTATGTCTGTGTTATTTGTTATGTCTTGTGTCTATTTGTTAGGGTCTATGGCCCTTTTGGGTTATGTCTGGGGGTCTTTTGTTTGTCTTGTTTTCTATTTGTTATGTTTTGGTGTCAAATTTGTTATGTTTGTGTCTATTTGTTATTTTTTTAATTGTTATTTTTTATTTTTTTTTTTTTTTTTTTTTTTTTTTTGTTAGTTTTTTGGGGGTTTTATTTGTTATTTTTTTTGTTATTTTATGCCCTTGGGTTTTTGTTTGTCTTGTGTCTATTTGTTATGTCTTGGCTTTTGTTATGCCCTTGTTTTTATTTGTTATGTCTTGTGTCTATTTGTTATTTTTTGTGCCCTATTTTTTTATGTCTGGGTCTATTTGTTAGCCCTTGGGTGTTTTTTTTTATGTCTATGTGTCATTTGTTATGTCTTGTGCCCTATTTGTTAGTCTCTGGGGGGTTTTTTTTGGTTATGTTTGGGGCTATTTTTTAAATGCCCCTCTGGCCCTTTTTTTTATGTCTGTGTGTCTATTTGTTTTTGCCCTTGTGTCTTTTTGTTTTTGTTATGTTTTATTTTTTTAGGTCTATGTGTCTATTTGTTAGCCCGTGTGCCCTATTTGAAATGTCTTGTGCATTTTTTTTTCTTGTTTTTGGGTTTTCTATTTGTTATGTCAGGGTTTTTATTTGTTATGTCTGTGTCTATTTGTTATGTCGATGTGTCTATTTGTTATGTCTCTGTGTCTATTTGTTATGTCTGTGTGTCTATTTGTTATGTCTATGTGTCTATTTGTTATGTCTTGTGTCTATTTGTTATGTCTATGTGTCTATTTGTTATGTCTCTGTGTCTATTTTTTATGTCTCGTGTCTATTTTTTTAGGGTCTTTTTGTCTATTTTTTAATGTCTATGTGTCTTTTTTGTTATGTCTCTGGTCTATTTTTTAATGTCTCTGTGTCTATTTTTTAGGGTTTCTGGGTCTATTTGTTATGCCCTTGTGCCCATTTGTTATGTTTTGTGTCTATTTGAAATGTCTTGTGTCTATTTTTAATGTCTGTTTTCCTATTTGTTATGTCTGTGCCCCTATTTTTTTATGTTTTGGTGTCTATTTGATGTTTTGTGTCTATTTTTTTATGTCATGTTTTTTTTGTTATGCCCTTGTGTCTATTTTTAGGTTGTGTGTCTTTTTGGGGTTATTTCTTTTTCTATTTGTTATGCTGTTTTCTTTTGTTATGTCTTGTGTCTATTTGTTAGGTTTTTGGTTCTTTTTTTTGTTTTGGTCATTTTTATGTCTTGTGTCTATTTTTTTGCCCTTTCAAAATTTTTTAGGGCCTATGTTTTCTATTTTGTTTTGGGGCAAAATAGTTATTAGGGTTTGTCTGAAACCTCCTGTATTTACGAAATTTTAAAGGGAAAAGGCAGAAATAATAATAAGAAAAAAATGGTTATTCTTTGGTGATACAAAAAAATGACTACTCCTACTACTATCACTACTACTATTTACTACTTTACAAACTACTACTACTACAAAACTACTACTTTTTTCAATGCCCAATGCTGCCAGACCCTCTTAAAACACACTGCCCCATGTCTTCTAAATTCCCAACCAACCACCATTTCCTACTACTACAAAAACAAACTACTACTACTACTACTACTACTACTTTTTTTTCAATGCCCAATGCTCCCAGTTCCTTTTCAACCCCAACCTGCCTCCAGTCTTTTTACTAACCCCCACTACTACTACTACAAACAAATTTACTACTACTACTACTACTACTCCCTTACTACTATACTATTTACTACAAAATTTTTTTTTTAATGCCCAATGCTCCCAAGATCCTCTTCAACCCACTGCCTCCATGCCCTTACTAATAAAAACCCAAACTACTATACTACTACTCCAAATACTATACTATTTACTATACTATTTACTACTACAATTTTCAAGTTTTCCCCCCCTTTGCCCCAATGCTGCCAGATCCTTTTCAAAACACGGGCCTCCATGTCTTACAAATCCCAAAAAACCACTAATACAAACTACTACTACTACTACATACATATTTTCCATAACATTAAAATAACTAACTACACAAAACACAAAACAAAACACTTTTACAAAACAAAACAAAAACTACAAAAAATTTTTAATGCCCTGCTTTTTTGCCAAAATTTCTTTCAACCCATTTCAGTTTATAATAAAATCTAAACCTTAATCCCTTACACCCAAAACAAAATTTCCATTTAATTTCCCATTAACATTTTTTAATCCAAGCTTTTTAATTAAATTAATACCTGTTTTATAATCCTTCCACTACTAATTTTCTATTAAATTATTTTTCTAATTTTACAAACAACCTTTAATCCCCAAAAGGAAAGACCCTTTAAAAACATGCCCCCAAGCACAACAAAAAATTAAATTAAATATAATAGGGGGGAAAATAAAAATTTTTACAAAAACTTACCAAAAGCAACCATAAAATAAAATGACTAAAAATCAAAAAACCTAAGAAAAACCCCTTTTTCCCAAAACAAACAAAACCACAAGACAAAAACAGAAAACAAACCAAAAAAAACCCAGGAACCCCATTTTCCCCCAAAAAACCCTTAAAAATTTAAAAAGTTAAAAATTATTAAACCCAAAAAAAAATTTAAATTTTTTTTAAAAAAAAAATAAAATTTTTATAATATAAAATTTTAAAAATTTTAATTTTAAATTTTTTTAAAAAACTTTTATATAAAAAAATTTTAATTAAAAATATAAACAAATTTTAAAATTAAATAAAAATAAAATAAAAATAAATATTTTACCAAAAAATAATAAAATATAATCCCTAAAAATAAATATTTTAAAAAAAAAAAAAAAATTTTTTAAAAAACCCAAAAATAATAAATAAACCCCTTTTTTCCCCTCTATAACCCCTCCAAAAACCCCCATATTTTCAAACAAAAACCCCCCAAAAAAACCCCCCATTTATTTTCAAACACAACCCCCCAGAAACCCAAATATTTTCCCCCCCAAAACCCCCCCCAAAAAAAAAAAAAAAAAACCCCCATATTTCCCCAAAAACCCCTCAAAAAAACCCTTTAATTTTCCCCCCCCCCCCAACCCCTCAGAACCCCAAAATTTTCCCCCCCCACAACCCCTCAAAAAACCCATTTTTTCCCCCCACAACCCCTCGGGAAACCCCAAATTTTTTCCCCCCCAACCCCCTCAGAAACCCATATTTTCCAAAAACCCCTAGAAACCCATATTTTCCAACACAACCCCCCAGAAACCCATATAATCTGCAAAAGTGTTCTCAATACCCACCTCTTGACTGTCTCCGTGACGAAGGGCAAATCATAACACTCTGGATTGCTCTCAGGGTTGTCTGATGATAAATTCTTGTGGGCATTCCACTCCAGAAGGCCGCGCTCCTCTGGGGTTCCTACAAAGAACATAAGAACATAAGAACATAAGAACATAAGAACATAAAGAACATAAGAATAAAGATAAATGAGATATAGATAAATGAAGGTGGAATGATGTGAATGAGTAAGAAAATTTGAAGAAGTCTAACACATAAGCAGACACAAACAAACACACCTTCTCGCTACCTAGCTCACGTGGACAAGACCATGGGTGAATGACACATAATAATACAGTAAAACCTCTCATATTCGGACTAATTGGGCCAAGGAGTGGTCCGAGTAATGCAAGGATCCGAATAATGGGGGGATTATATATGGGGGGATAAGTGTATTGAAAAAAAAAAAAAAAAAAAAAAAAAAAAATCTAGGTGTATATGTTATAGCTAGGAAATATCGACCCCTTTAAAAAAAAAAAAAAAAAAAAAAAAAATATATAGGTGTATGTATAGCTAGGAAATTTCGACCCCTAAAAAAAAAAAAAAAAAAAAAAAAAAAAAAAATATAGGTGTATGATAAGAAAGGAAATATCGACCCCTTTAAAAAAAAAAAAAATAAAAAAAATATATATAGGTGTATGTATAGCTAGGAAATTTCGACCCCTAAAAAAAAAAAAAAAAAAAAAAAAAAAAAAAATATAGGTGTATGTATAGCTAGGAAATTTCGACCCCTAAAAAAAAAAAAAAAAAAAAAAAAAAAAGAGGAGGAGGAGGAGGTCCGAATAATGTCAAAGTCCGAATAATGAGTGTCCGAATACGAGAGGTTTTACTATATAAGAAAATATGGAAGCTACAAGAGGCCGTGAGACCTACACGTGGTAGTTCCTGTAAACAGTGAATAATATGGAAGTAATAGTAAATAATAGTGAACAGAGTGAATAATGTCTTCTTATGAAAACATGATTTGAAATATATTGTATAAGAAAACTTTGTCATCTTGGGGTAATGAGACAATTATACAAAAGTTTAATCATGTGATAGGCTACCGTAGATAACAGTGAAGTCGCCACCTACAGTGAAGTCGCCAGGCGCCATATATTACGAATTATAGCATCACTACTGATTTTTATGTGCCACTGAAGATGATACACAGTAGTTTATATCATGACTGTATAATCTACTCTGTTTCAACGTTGTTTTATGCTTTGTAGCTGCAAGTATAGACCGTTTCAAATTTCACTACGCATTTTTTTTTCGGGCGACGACGACAGCGGTACGACACTCGGTAAATAAACACTAGATGGCGACTTCACTGTTGGTAGCAACTTTGTAGATATTTTTGTAATTTGTTCATATATAGCCATAATATGATACAGATGAAGACACAAAATGACACAGACTCTCCAGATAGCCCTTCTAACTTTCCTGAAATCATGGATGTAGAAATGTAAGTATTAACGCCACCACACGTCTGTAAACAGAAAAAAAAGTTGTCCTGGCGACTTAACTGTTATCTACGGTACATATTATCGTGTACACAAAGATGGTAATAAATTTATGTTCTGTCAGAAAAACATGATGGAAATTATGGCAATAGAAAAAATACAGCAAAAATAGGCAACTTTCGAAATGTGTTTTTTTCATTTATATAAAGTTTGCGCCAAAAGTAGTAGTTTCAAAACCAGCAAAGTTCTCTAAGTCTCTTAATATGGAAGCATGCTGCCATCATCTTGGTCTTTCCAGCTGAAACAAAGGGATTGTGCAATTTTCCCTCTACTGTTCACCTCATCAGAGCCATTCTTAACCACATAAGAACATAAGAAAATAAGGAAGCTACAAGAGGCCGCGAGGTCTACACGTGGTAGTTCCTGTCACCTAACACTACCTACATCCACCTTTCATCCCCATCCATGAACCTATCCAGCTCCCCTTTAAAGCTCCCCAATGACTCAGCACTAACTACCTGTCTACTGAGACCATTCCATTCATTCACCACCCTATTTGTGAATCAGTATATATTCCATCCATCAGAGCCATTCTTAACCACATAAGAACATAAGAACATAAGAAAATAAGGAAGCTACAAGAGGCCGCGAGACCTACACGTGGTAGTTCCTGTTACTTAACACTATAGCCTACATCCACCTTTCATCCCCATCCATGAATTTATCCAGCCTCCTTTTAAAGCTTATTGACTCCACACTAACCACCTGACGACTTAGTCCATTCCAATCATTTACCACCCTATTTGTGAACCAGTTTTACCCTATTTCCTTATTAAATCTACGCTTTTCCAGCTTGAATTCGTTACTTCTTGTTCTATCCTGTTTACTAGCCATAAGAACTTTTCCTACATTTTCATTATTGTATCCCTTTAACCACTTCAAAACTTAAAAACGGCACTCCCTACCTGGTATCGTGTTGTCCAGGACGAAGCCCAGGATGCCGCCGATGAGCATGGACGTCTGCAGAAGCACACTCAAAATCTGGTCTAAGGTGACATTCCCAGTCTGTATGCTGTCACTATGAGTTTCCAACCACTGTAAAGCAAAGACAGTCTGTTAGTGCACTTGCAACATATACATACCGACCTATGGACAGAAATGATAAGGAGGAATGACCCCGAAAGGAAGGAAGGATGTTTAGATAGTGCAGGTGTGTAAAGTGTATGTAGTGTAGTATGAATAGCAAGAGGAATTGTCTTTAGAGGGCAGGCTACAGCTGGTCTCTTGTGCTTCTGAAACACTAAGGGATAACGTCAGAGAAGACACAGGGAGCCAATGAAAGCCTACAGTACCCATAGGAACCTCCCTGGGAGTATTACACCTTGGCGACAGGAATATGACTGCCTAATACTAAATGAAAGCTGAAGGGGATCTGCATGAGTTAAAGAGATTTGAGAGTTGAGAACTGCTATAAAGCAAAGTATATATGTAAGTGCAATTGACTATTATCTTAATCTTTCTGGCAATATACCTCACACATTCAATCCTATCTCATATTCTTTTTAAGCCTGATGACCTGATTTAAGCCACCCATGCTTGGCACAACCCCTTTACCTTGGGCAACGCCAGGCCGAAGAAGATGGAGAAGCCGATGACAAAGAGGTTCCTGGAGGAGGACAGGTTGACAAACTGCAGCGTGGACAGTCCCACCGCCGTGATCATGGAGAACATCACGATGAACATCCCGCCCACCACGGGCTCCGGGATGGTCACCATGGCGGCTCCAAACTTACCCACCACACCAAACACCATCATGATGATAGACGCAACCTGCACCACACGACGGCTGCCCACCTGCAAGGGAGAGAACAAACGTAAGAACATAAGAAAATAAGGAAACTACAAGAGGCCGTGAGACCTACACGAGGTAGTTCCTGTTACTTAACACTACCTACATCCAACTTTCATCCCCATCCATGAATTTATCTAGCCTCCTTTTAAAGCTTTCTAATGACTCCGCACTAATTACCTGTCTACTGAGTCCATTCCAATCATTTACCACCCTATTTGTGCACCAGTTTTTCCCTATTTCTTTTTCAAATCTAGGCTTTTCCACACACACACTCTTTTTACTTTACTTTACTTACACACACTCTTTACACTTTATTAGAAATATTCAATACCATGTTAAGTATATCTATCTGTTTCTTGAGCATTTATTGAAATCTCTTCATAACTTCTGTAATTGACACATAGAACAGTTTTTAAACACCTGACAAGAATACAATGAGAAACAAAAGGCCTCTGGAAATTCCAACAGCAAATTTACCTTTACAGTATATTGCATTTTTTATTATTAAACATTACTCTCAAAGAATATGGTGAATACTTAAAATACTTGTAGCTCTCAGATTCACAAGTAGGCCTATGTAGCAAAGTCATTGTTATGAGATAAATCCAATAATGTCAATTATAATTTTCTTATCCCTACATAAGGCCTTTCCCTAAACACGCAGGGTGCCACTCAGCACAAAGCAGATTGTTCACAAACACTGAAAACAAATCGAAATTTGAACATCCTTAACATGCAAAAGCTCCCAGACCTTACTGGTGATGATCTGTAATTCTGCACAGGATTAATGCTTCTTATCCATAAAAACAAGGCTTACAGATTCATACTTAAGGACCTTTCTCTGCTGTAGTGGTACCTGTGTGAGGCCTCACCTTGGTGACGCCAATGGCGCCAATGTTCTCAGAGTAGGAAGTGGTGCCGTTGCCTGAGCCCCACAGGCCCGCCAGAATGCACCCAATGCCCTCAATGCCAATGCCCCGATTGATGGCATGCACCGGGGGGGGAGGAGCGCCTGCAGGAATAGGTATGGGTTACATCCTGATTGTACCTGTATCACATCATCATTGCATCACAAAAATTATTAAACATTTCACAGACACATTTTGAAGACAAGATTACCTGCAATCCTGGCACAGGCATAGTAGTCCCCCACACTTTCAATCATGGAGGCCACCACGCCCGCCACCATGCCCAGCACGCCCGCCAAGGACGCAGTGGGCAGACCCCACTGACCTGCAGGGAAAATATTTTCACATGTATATTGTGTACTTTCATGTAAGACTATTGAGCTTTCACTCACTATGTCCTATTTGTGAAAGCTAATTCTCTAGTCACACACAGACCTAGTTAATTGTTCCTTTTAGCCTGTCAGTCTCTCCTTCATGACCCTACAGGCTGCATTTCATTATTCAAATAATTCCATTCATCAAACTGCTATCAAGTGTCCCACTTTCAATAATCTGGCGAAATTCTTAGTGGCTTACTTTCATGAACTTAATCTGACACACCAAGTAACCACAAAATAATAATGTCAAAGCTTAATTGCTGCGTTGCATAGGATGTAAACTAAATGTAGCTAACTACAAAATAATGATCTGAAAGTTTGTTGCATTAATACCTATTATATAAATGTGCCATGCCATAACACTCACCTGGGTAGGGAAATCTGAACCACGGTGACTTGTTGATGATGTTTAAGTTGAGGTCTGTGCGCGCCCTGTTGCCCGCAGGGAACGTTCCTGCTGCCGTCAGGATGCCACACAGCCCCCAGGAGAGTATGATGGCCAGAAGCACCTAGAAGCACAGAGAAATAAGAGTAAATCAACTATAACTCTGGTGTGATTCCATTCATCAAATTCACCTTTCTCATATCAAATTTTTACCTGTTTACCTTGTTAACCTTAGTTTGGCCTTTGGATAAGAAGGGATTAAGGTAGTTTATATTCAATGTTTATGAAATTTACAAGAGAGTGAATTTTCGAAAACTCATGAAAAAAATGATGTGTTGTGAAAAATTGTACGTTTCATTGAAGTTTTCTCCCACCAAAACTTCAACAAAAAGGCAACACAATCATTCACTGCAATGGTTTCTTATCTGAAGTAAGTTCCAATTTAAAGGATCACTTACAAGAAGGCATAAATTGAATACACTGTCTCACTTGAAAACTATAGATCTCACCGGGAAGAGCTTGAAGATGTAGACCCAGGACACGGCGCATCCTTGACCCTTCTTGTAGCCAGGGATGGGCACGGGCACCTCCTTCAGGTACTGCGAGAACAGCACTAACAAGGCTATCGTCCTGGAGAAGATAAGAATATAAGGAGAAAATAAGGAAGCTACAAGAGGCTGTGAGACCTACACGAGGTAGTTCCTGTTACTTAACACTACCTACATCCACTTTCACATCCAGCTTTCTAACAAAAACCGCCACACTGGGTAATGCTGTGGACTTACAAGAAGGAAATGCCCCAGTGACCGGAGGCTTTATCTGCTGCAGTCTGGAAGAGGCTGAGGCCCACCAGAGTGACTGTTGGCACTATGGTCAATGGGGTGATCCAGGTCAACAAAAGGCCCATCAATCCTGAAAGGGAGGACAGAATAGGTGAGGAGAATATCTTAGGGTATACAATGGGGTGATCCAGGTCAACAAAAGGCCCATCAATCCTGAAAGAGAGGACAGAATAGGTGAGGAGAATATCTTAGGGTATACAATGGGGTGATCCAGGTCAACAAAAGGCCCATCCTGAAGAGAGGTAAGAATAGGGTAGAGAATATCTTAGGTAACAATGGGTGATCCAGTAACAAAAGGCCCTCAATCCTGAAGGGAGGACAGAATAGTGAGGAGAATATCTTAGGGTATACAGGGGTGATCAGGTCAAAAAGAGCCATCAATCTGAAAGAGAGGCAGAAGGTGAGGAGAATATCTTAGGTATCAGGGTGATCCAGGTCAACAAAGCCATCAATCGAAAGGGAGACAGATAGTGAGGAGAATATCTAGGGTATACAATGGTGATCCAGGTCAACAAAGCCATCAATCTGAA
>JACEEZ010006003.1:290000-297500 GCA_016584305.1 Chionoecetes opilio | reverse complement strand
CTTCCTAAATGGTAACGTATGATCAAATTTTTAATGGCAATAGGAAGTGTTAGGCTCCGACACCGCCCTCCGCTACTCCCGAAGGGGGGAAGGAAGGAAATTGCGTGCGCGGAGGCTCAACATATATATATATATACATGATTTACGGTGTTGATATACGTAGCTCCTGTTTTAGCGGCCCCCCAACCCGCTATGGTTATATCCAATCGGTCGCTGGTCGTGGCATGACAATTAACCCCGGCACCCCTACCTGAAGGCGCCGGGTTGGGCTTATCTCCTTGTACCGGAAGGTACGACGGGGCAGTGCCCGTAGATTCGGAGATATGGGGAGCTTACCTCCCCAGGCTAGTAACGCCCCGGCTATGCCGGGGGGGCGACCCTCCCTGTCCCCCCCGAGGCCCCTAGCTTGCATAGTTGCCCCGGGGGCATCCATTATCACCCGCCCCTGTCATGCACTGTCAATCATATAGATACATCACCATCTGCTGCGTCGCCTTCAGGAAGACCTGTATGTGGTGATCAAGAGGTCCTAAGATCCTGTTGCAGGTGTCTCGTAATGCCCCGGGGTTCCGGGGGGGAAACCCAGGAAAAGCCTCCCGAAGGAGGTATCTATTAGGGCGTCGTAGTAGCGTAGAGTTTCACCTCCGGCCCACGCCCGCCGCTAGTGTCTGGCCCCAGCGCCCAGGGACTCCCCAAGGGCCCTGAAGAGAGGCCACAGGGGTAGGTAGTATGGAGGGACGTCATGGTCTCGTAGAGTAGCACTTCCCTACCCCCTGGGGCAAAGTAGGGCGCCCCTTGGTTGCCCCACGGCGGTTCCGGGAAGCCATACGGCCCCAGGGGAATCATCACCGGGGCGGGCAGTGTTGCAGGGACGTCTTGGTCTCGTAGAGTTGCACTTCCCGCCCCTGGGGTTATGCGGGGTATTCCTTTGTCGTCCCGTCGAAGCCCCGTCGTCCCTGGGGCCCAGGAGGAACACAGGGGCAAAGCCACCAGGGCAGGTGCCTGGCAGGACGTCGGGACTTCGTAGAGATGAGTAGCACCTGCCCCAGGGGACAAGCGGAGTGGCGGGCGTCGGGCGTCTGGTAATGAAGGGCACGGCGTGTGTTAGGACGTACTTGAGCGCGTGGTACCTGGAAGGAATACCACCTAACACGCTCGCTATGCTGCACTTAGACAAATACACTAGTCTTGTGATCACTGCGACACAGTAAGGCGTGTCGCCACACTGGAGGGTATATAAAATCTGATCCTCTCTCCCCTGTCTTCAGGAAGAGACCCCCCGTGTGTGGGTGGGCACGGGCCAAAGGTTAGGGCTGACATAGGTGTCAAGTGAGGGCGTGAATTGACGGCGAGAAGTGGTCAAGGAGTGTTGGATCAGCGTTAGTCTTCTTCCTCGCCTCCTCACTTTCTTTCACCTTCTCTCTCTCTCTCTCTCTCTCTCTCCTCCCCTCATCTTCTCTCTCTCACTCTCTCACTCTCCCTCCTTCCCCTCGTGGACGTTCATCTGCAGAATACCTATGTCAGCATTAGTTCCCTCGTGGTAGATAAGGAATATGTGGCGTAAGCATAACATCATTGCCTCTCTCTATCCACCCCCATTCTCAGTACTCTGCTTCTTCCCTCATTTTCTTCCATTCCCCCATTTATCCTTCTTTCCCTTCTATTCCCCATTCTCCACGTTCTCAGCCCTCACAGGAAGGAAGGAAAACAACAACACTTCCATCCTGACTACAGATAGAGCTATGAAAGCAATGCCGGATGTGGTAAGTCGCCGTAAGTAAGTGAGTCCCGTAAGTAAGTAAGTAAGTAAGTAAGTAACAGTCCCGTAAGTAAGTATGTGCGTAAGTAAGCAACAGTCCCGTAAGTAAGAAAGTAACAGTCACGTAAGTAAGTATGTGCGTAAGTAAGCAGCAGTCCCGTAAGTAAGTGAGTCCTGTAAGTGAGTCCCGTAAGTAAGTAAGTAAGTAACAGTCCCGTAAGTAAGTATGTGAGTAAGTAAGCAACAGTCCCGTAAGTAAGTAAGTGAGTCCCGTAAGTGAGACCCGTAAGTAAGTAAGTAAGTAAGTAACAGTCCCGTAAGTAAGTAAGCGAGTCCCGTGAGCAAGTAAGTAAGTAACAGTCCCGTGAGTAAGTAAGTAAGTAACAGTCCCGTGAGTAAGTAAGTGAGTCCCGTGGAATAGTACAGCCGTAAGTAAGTAGTAGTCCCTGTAAGTAAGTAAGTAAAATCCCGTGAGTAAGTAAGTAAGTAACAGTCCCGTGAGTAGTAAGTGAGTCCGGAGTAAGTAAGTACAGTCCCGTGAGTAAGTAAGTGAGTCCCGTGAGTAAAGTAAGTAACAGTCCCGTGAGTAAGTAAGTGAGTCCCGTGAGTAAGTAAGTAAGTAACAGTCCCGTGAGTAAGTAAGTGAGTCCCGTGAGTAAGTAAGTAACAGTCCCGTAAGTAAGTAAGTGAGTCCCGTGAGTAAGTAAGTAAGTAACAGTCCCGTGAGTAAGTAAGTAAGTAACAGTCCCGTGAGTAAGTAAGTGAGTCCCGTGAGTAAGTAAGTAACAGTCCCGTGAGTAAGTAAGTGAGTCCCGTGAGTAAGTAGTAGTAAGTACAGTCCCGTGAGTAAGTAAGTGAGTCCCGTGAGTAAGTAAGTAAGTAACAGTCCCCGTGAGTAAGTAAGTCGTAAGTAAACAGTCCCGTGAGTAAGTAGTGAGTCCCTGGAGTAAGTAAGTAGTACAGTCCCGTGAGTAAGTAAGTGAGTCCCGTGAGTAAGTAAGTAACAGTCCCGTGAGTAAGTAAGTGAGTCCCGTGAGTAAGTAAGTAAGTAAGTAACAGTCCCGGGGAGTAAGTAAGTGAGTCCCGTGAGTAAGTAAGTACGAGTCCCGGAGTAAGTAAGTAAGTAACAGTCCCGGAGTAAGTAAGTGAGTCCCGTGAGTAAGTAAGTAAGTAAGTAACAGTCCCGTGAGTAAGTAAGTGAGTCCCGTATAGTAAGTGAGTCCCGTGAGTAGTAAGTAAGTAACAGTCCCGTGAGTAAGTAAGTGAGTCCCGTGAGTAAGTAAGTAAGTAAGTAACAGTCCCGTGAGTAAGTAAGTGAGTCCCGTGAGTAAGTAAAGGTGAGTAAGTAATGAGTCCCGTGAGTAAGTAAGTAAGTAAGTAACAGTCCCGTGAGTAAGTGAGTCCCGTGAGTAAGTAAGTGAGTCGCCCCGTGAGTAAGTAAGTGAGTCCCGTGAGTAAGTAAGTGAGTCCCGTGAGTAAGTAAGTAAGTAAGTAACAGTCCCGTGAGTAAGTAAGTGAGTCCCGTGAGTAAGTAAGTAAGTAAGTAACAGTCCCGTGAGTAAGTAAGTGAGTCCCGTGAGTAAGTAAGTGAGACCCGTGAGTAAGTAAGTAAGTAGAACAGCCCGTGAGTAAGTAAGTGAGTCCCGTGAGTAAGTAAGTAGTACCAGTCCCGTGAGTAAGTAAGTGAGTAGTCCCGTAAGTAAGTAAGTGAGTCCCGTGAGTAAGTAAGTAAGTAACAGTCCCGTGAGTAAGTAAGTCGAGTCCCGTGAGTAAGTAGTAAGTAAGTAACAGCCCGAGTGACGTAAGTAAGTAAGTAAGTAACAGCCCGTGAGTAAGTAAGTGAGTCCCGTGAGTAAGTAAGTGAGTCCCGTGAGTAAGTAAGTAGCAGTCCCGTGAGTAAGTAAGTGAGTCCCGTGAGTAAGTAAGTAAGTAAGTAACAGTCCCGTGAGTAAGTAAGTGAGTCCCGGAGTAAGTAAGTCTTTAGTAAGTGAGTCCGGTAAGTTGGCCGGGGGACCCGTACTAGTAAGTAAGTAGTACAGTCCGGAGCAAGTAAGTGATCTGTAAGTAGTAGCGACCCGATTGTAGTGTAACGTGTGGTGTGGTGTGCGTATGCGTGCAGACGCTCCTCTTAAAATTGTTTATCAAGACAGCTCGTTGATAACCCAGTCATTAGAACTCCTAAAGAAACAAAATACACACAAGCAAAGTGCTCCTGTCTAACATAAACGGACAGTATTCGCACTGCTATTCGCCACACACGGAAGGGAAAACTTATCTGATTTTCCAATACTCCGACAAATACACTCACAAAAAAACACTTTCACTAAATTGAGTTAACAGAAAACACACGCCTAAACTCTTATCTCCACTAAAATTCCCATGAGGCAAAGTGCTCCTGTCTAACACATAAAACGGACAGTATTCGACTGCTATTCGCCACACAAGGAAAGGGAAAACTTATCTGATTTTCCCGATACTCCGACAAATACAATCACAAAAAAACACTTTCACTAAAATTGAGTTAACAGGAAAAACACACGCCTAAACTCTTATCTCCACTAAAATTCCCATGACTCGACAGCAACCCAACAATCACTCCCCTTTAGGCACAAAACACCTAAAAATTGATCACTGTTGGCCAGAGGAAACAAAACGAAACACACCTTACCTCACAACCACTTTGGGATCGCTCCAAGCACCCACTACGTGTTCACCCATACCGTCGAAAATTATGGGTGAACAGATGAGGTCCGTCCAGGCGTCTCAGGTCAAGTCAGGCGTCTCAGGTCAAGTCTCGGGTAAGGTCACCACCTCCTATATATGCCCTCGGCTCTGCCGGCTTCCTGGACCGGCAAAGCCGGGCGGCCAACGGCCGCCCGTATTCTTTAAACAAAGGAAACCTATGAAAAAAAACACTTAATACACTTGAAAAGATACTAGAACGATGGTATAAGTGAAAACTAAGCTTATGTGAGAACCAAGGCCGCTGGCGACCTTCCATGTGCAACATGACATTCCAAACCTTCCTTCCCGAAACTGTGGGAAACAAAAACCTATATCTAACCACTAACGTACATCCCACCTAACCCTACTTCCTAGTATGAAAGTATTTGGCCTCATGATTATTGAAATAAAGGAATTATGAGGTAAAAACGTAATACTGACTTTGGGCGGTACAATTAGGCCTCTGGCTAATTCCCTAAAGCATGGTATAAACCTATATAACTATATACTATAAAACAAAGCCATTCTAATGGATCCTGGTCTACGTGACAGTGAACACGAACAATATTCACTCTCGTTTTCCTTCCCGGCGGCGTTTTCATCCGAGACAAAAATTATCCGAGACACCACAGATCCTCACAACAAAGAAAACGGGAAACTTAGATATGAACAAAATTAAAACATACTAAATTAAACATGGGAAATCCCTTATATGGTACATCATGTGAAACCCAGCCGTCACGGTCGTGACAGTAAGCAAGTAAGTGAGTCCCGTAAGTAAGCAAGTAAGTGAGTCCCGTAAGTAAGTAAGTAAGTGAGTCCCGTAAGTAAGTAAGTAAGTGAGTCCCGTAAGTAAGTAAGTGAGTCCCGTAAGTAAGTAAGTAAGTGAGCCCCGTAAGTAAGTAAGTAAGTGACACCCGTAAGTAAGTAATAAGTGAGTCCCTTAAATGAGTCCCGTAAGTAAGGACCTCAGCTTGTCGGCAGACATTCAGAAAGAGTTAAAGGGCACGGTGTTTAGCTTAACTAACTTCCTCGATTTCTACAACCCGGAAGT
Organism: Chionoecetes opilio; assembly: GCA_016584305.1. Lineage (NCBI taxonomy): Eukaryota > Metazoa > Arthropoda > Malacostraca > Decapoda > Majidae > Chionoecetes > Chionoecetes opilio. Next base: position 291,963 of record JACEEZ010006003.1, on the reverse strand, counting down.
CGCGGGGATTCTGGTACGAGATATGGCAGTGGCGCTACGGGGTCACTATGGGTGATCTTTTCCGCTTGATAATCTCTCTATTCGTAACAGGTCTTCCTGCCATTTGGGGAAAGCAACCACCCCGGGAGGCGGGTCACAAACCCCGGCTAACACCCCATACCCATCACGGCTGGATGGACAAGGGCTTGGGGTTTTATTAAGGAAAAGGGAGCCATTATACCTTCAGTCTGATGCGTGGCGGTTAGTGGCAGCTACCCGCCGGGGTGGTGAAGCGACTCAAGCGAGGTGGTCTGCGTGTGAGGTGCCGCCGTTCACCACTCGGCCCATCACCCCATAACAAACTCATAATAAACTCACCACGAGGGTAGGAGATTGTTTTATGGCCTAATTTCATTTGTATACTTGCCCTGTTCAGTTCTTGAGTCAGAAAACATCATAATTTATGAGTATTTTTATGTATATTGCGTGCTCTACGCCACCCCTACCGTGGTCGCTATGTTTTGACAGCTTAACGTCTTTAAGTACGTCATCAATCTGCCCGCAGAATGCCAAAAGTTGCCCAAAACAGCTGTTGAAAGTCGCTAGGTCGTGAAGACAGGAAGTTAGCCTCTTTGAATGTAGCCCCAAGCTGGACGAGAACCAGCCATCACGCTTCAACTCTCTCTCTCTCTCTCTCTCTCTCTCTCTCTCTCTCTCTCTCTCTCTCTCTCTCTCTCTCTCTCTCTCTCTCTCTCCATAATAACATATAACAAACATGACTAATTCATACTTAGATTCCAGATGAAGTCTCTCTCACACTCGTCTTCCTCTCTCTCTCTCTCTCCTCCTCTCCTCTCTCTCTCTCTCTCCTCTCTCTCTCTCCTTCTACTATCTCATTACTCATGCTCTTCATTTCCATTAATTATAGAATTAAAATTAACAAAATCATAACTAAATTTCCATTATTTTACACTTTCCTAGTTCCTTTAAACTCTCTCTCTTCCTTCTTCATCTTCTCGGTGCCCTTTCCTCACCTGATTTCTGCTCTCTGGGCGGGATTGCTGCTGCCAAGTGTAGTCAAGATTAAGTCAGTGGGACAGAATTAATGATTTTACGCTTCCTAAGTATGGTCTATAAAACGAAACTGAAAATACGCTACTTGTTTGATAGTCGGTGACCTATCAAGACAGATTGCCTGTGTTTGATTTCTGTGGCGGGACAGAGAAGAGTGAGGAGAGAGATAGAGAGTCGTAGACGAGAGAGGGAGTAAGAACGAGAGAGAAGCAAGAGAGAAAGAGACGAGTACGAGTGATAGAGAGTGATAGGAAGAGAGAGACGAGAGACTGGTTATGAGTGGAAGAGACGAGAGAGAGAGAGGAGCGAGCGAGAGAGAGAGAGAGAGAGAGAGAGAGAGAGAGAGAGAGAGAGAGAGAGAGAGAGAGAGAGAGAGAAGAGAGAGAGAGAGAGAGAGAGAGAGAGAGAGAGAGAGAGAGAGAGAAGAAGAGAAAACGAAAAGAGGTAGAGTACGAGAGCAAGAGAAAAATTCCATATATGAAGAGCATGTGATGACAGAACACACACACAGAGCAACAACGAAACTGACACATACACAACAACACAACGACACACAAACACACCAACACAAAACACAGAAAGCACACACACACACACACACACACGATTTTTCCCCAAGTTTTTTTGTCATGTCTGATCACTGAGTACAATTTTATATTATTTTACAGTGTCCGCAAAAAGTCCTGGAACCTCCCTCTGCATATCACCGCTTTAGAATGGGCCAGAACTTTTTGCGGACACTGTAATTATGATTTATGTAAGACTATCATGCCTCATAAGGGGTTATCATCACCCTGAGAGGCAACGAACACTCCACACCTGATACCACACCTGAAAACAAACACTCCACACCTGATACCACACCTGAAAACACTCCACACCTGATACCACACCTGAAAACAAACACTCC
>JACEEZ010006003.1:275000-285000 GCA_016584305.1 Chionoecetes opilio | reverse complement strand
GAGAGAGAGAGAGAGAGAGAGAGAGAGAGAGAGAGAGAGAGAGAGAGAGAGAGAGAGAGAGAGAGAGAGAGAGAGAGAGAGATAAAGTATAAGCAATGGAAGATGAGAAAAATTACTCTTTTGTAAACTAATGTGTATTACTGACAGGCTTGAGTGCGGGTGAGAAAAATATGAGTTGAGGAATGTTAACGAGGTATTTATCTAGCTAGCTGATAATTAAATGTATCAACAGGGTTTTTTTCAACAGCATCAGCGTGTGCGCGGATGTGTGCTGGCGGACACCCTAATCACTACCACCACCACCTTTCCCGAGTTCGATCCCCAATGAGACCCATAAATCCACTTTAGATTTTTCTGCACCGTCGAGTGGCCGAAGAACACCCACATGCTGCCCATTAACTCTACCTTCGATTGCGAGTGCATCGGAGGACACACGGGGGGCGGCATGAGCCTCTAATCACAGACGTCACTATAAAAATCCTGCCTGCGCCACCACGGGCGAGGGCCAACCATCACAGCCCTCAAGTGAACCTCCAGGGCCTACCATCCCACCCCTGGAGGTCACTGCCTAACAGGTGCTATAGGCCAAGATGTAAAAAAAAAAACTTACTGCTTGCCTCTGTGCTCCATCGTATCAGGCACAGACTCGCACCACAGTACTAAGCAAGGATAATAAAGGCTGATTCACACTGGCGTTTTTTCGGCATTTTTATAGGACGAGAAGTCGGTCTCTTGAAAGACCGAGCGATCGGTGTGTGATTTTTGTTGAAAACCTATTGCGATCATGACACCAGCCCCAGACCCAGACCCCTTCTCGTCCTATAAAAATGCCGAAAAAACGCCAGTGTGGATCAGCCTTAAGGGGAATGAGGCACCAAAGGGGAATGAGGGGAATGAAGGGAATAAGGCAGCAAAGGGGAATGAGGGGAATGAGGCACCAAAGGGGAATGAGGGGAATGAGGCACCAAAGGGGAATGAGGGGAATGAGGCACCAAAGGGGAATGAGGGGAATGAGGCACCAAATAAATGATAAACTGGTAAAGAAACGAAGGAAAAAGAAAATACGTGGAGGATGATGATTTGAAGGGACACATTTGGAAGAAGGATGGAGGAATAGGGAGGAATGGAGGGAGGGAATATATATTATACTAGCCATGGTAAAAAATTCTATTCTATTGTCATTCTATTGAAATGATCGCCTATTTCAAAACGCCTTTACTCAGAGCCGTCTACATATGAATGATTTTGTCGATCTTTTTTCAATTACCCGTGTTGCAATTACGTTTAGATTTCTATCATGTGATGTAAACCAGGACATTTATAGATAAGCCACATGCGATAGGAAATCAGTCACACTAAAGCAATGTGGGTAACGCCTCTCTTCCCCTCCCATGTATACTATATGATAGCTGCGATAGTGCCGATAGCGTGGTCAATAACGTGAAAACACCTACATTGCTTATTGGTTTTCATGCATATCTATTTCTCCTCTAACCAGAAGTCCTATCCATTACTAGCTGACGGAATGTTTTTTAATGTTTTTCCGTAGTGTCATTGATCACTGCACAAATCGCACATGCATTCTTCCTAGATCAATGGACTTCTAACCCTTCACGCCCAGATTCTTCCTAGATCAATGGACTTCTAACCCTTCACGCCCAGATTTTCCTAGATCAATGGACTTCTAACCCTTCACGCCCAGATTCTTCCTAGATCAATGGACTTCTAACCCTTCACGCCCAGATTTTTCCTAGATCAATGGACTTCTAACCCTTCACGCCCAGATTTTTCCTAGATCAATGGACTTCTAACCCTTCACGCCCAGATTTTTCCTTTGCTATATATAAAAATTGTATGTTGCCATAAAATTACGAAAAGTAACTGAATATACCAAGTTAGCTATTGCACAAGGATACTAAGCAGGTTATTTCTACAAAATATTGCTTATAGTCACTAAAGTCGTCTTATGTTAGCCAAATTACAATGGAAATTACGTTCTTGGTCTCAAGGGGTTAACAGGTCCTTCACGGCCATACTAAACTTTTTTTTAAAGAATAATAGTGAAACGATGTGATAGGTTAAAGAATAATAGTGAAACGATGAGGGAAGGGGAAAGAACGGAATGTTACAGCAGGATGGTTAGATCAGATGTAGGATGTGGATTTGTTGGAGGAAGGAGGTTAAATTTTCCAGGGAGAAGGAGGGGGATTCCGGGAGAATGTCCACAAGACAGGGAGGTCGGGAAAGGGAGGACAAATGAGGGAAGGAACTGGAACGGGCAGGAGTAAGATGGGGGCAGGATATTAGGACATGTTGGACAGTGAGAGGAACTTGACAGGGTGTGCAGAGGGTTGGGGAGGAGCGTGACATGAGATAGGAGTGTGTGAGGTTGGTATGGCCTATGCGGAAGCGTGCCAGAGCAGTCTCCCAGCGTCTATTAGAGTGGTAAGGGTTTGACCATGGAGAGATAGAAGGTTTGATCAGGCGAAGTTTATTGGCAGAGAAAGTGGTCCAGGAGGAATGCCAGCGGTTGAATAGGGAAGATTTAAAGGAAGGAAAGATGGTCAGTCGATCTTGCATTCTTCCTCCTACACTCTTAGAAAAGAAGGGTAGGAAAAGGGTAGAAAAAGGGTGTTTGTAGTGATGAAATACTGCTACCCTTTTTCTACCCTTACAAATATACCCTTTTGCAACCCTAAATATACCCTTTTGCAACCCCAAATATACCCTTTCTCAACCCTCTCGTCTAAAAAGGGTAGATAAAGGGTAGATGAAGGGTATAATCGGCAGCATCTACCCTCCAGCCTGGACATAGGGTATAAAAAGGGTAGTGATGGTGCGATGTAACAATTCTACCCTTAATATACCCCTTATTTCTGAGAGTGTACACGTTTTGGTACGGACTAGAACTATTCACAGAACACTTATTTTTTAATCTTATTTAATTATTTAATATTTACTTATTTATTTAATTTACAGATCTTATCCATTACAAGCTTACGGAATGCTTTCTTGATGTTTTTCCGTGTGTCATTGACCACTGCACAAATTACACATTCATTCTTCATTCTAAATAAGATAAGATAAGATTTTCATCCTATCTAGACACTTTGCAAGTACCAACTACAAGGTTATTGACTATACAAAGCGCCGCCACGTCAGCACGAACTAGGCGGACTCGAACCGCTCATTCTAAATAGTGGTGGTAAATGGTTGGTTTGGGTGGTAATTGATTGAAATTGGTGGTTAAATTATTGGAATGGACTCAGTCGTCAGGTAGTTAGTGCAGAGTCAATAGGGAACTTTAAAAGGAGGCTAGATCATTTCATGGATGGGGATGAAAGGTGGACGTAGGTAGTGTTAAGTAACAGGAACTACCACGTGTAGGTCTCACGGCCTCTTGTAGCTTCCTTATTTTCTTATATTCTACACGTTTTGGTATACGCACTATAGTCATTCACGGGACACTTACTTCTATCTGTGTCGACCCTTTGAACAAGAGGAAAAAGTACTACGCTATTATTCTTGATATGCAGATAGAAGAAAAAAATTACGATTCCAATAAAAGGAGCTAGAAACCAAGAGAGATAAAAAGGAAAAGATCAAGAAAACTAAAAGAGAAAAGGATATGCCATCACTAATCTATATACAGGAAAACCTCGTTTATCCGGCACCCTCGGGGGGGGAGCGCATGCCGGATAACTCATTTTGCCGTTGTTTTGAATGCCGGTTAAATGAGGTTCTCCTGTATACAGAAAGACCAATAAAATGACCTAAGAGAGCATGAAACAAAGGGAAATGAAAAATTATCATGAAGACAAAAGGATTATTTCTATCAAAGCAGTTTTTCGATCCGCATAGGCTAGTCTATTTTTTTTAACAAGGCAAAAAATCTATTCTATCTAAAGGTCTCATGCTTAAAATGATGCCTATGTTTACCTGATAATATGGTTAACTATGATAAAATACAGCTGGAATTTAGAAAAAGCGTAGTATTCCCTTCTCCTGGCATCAAATATCAGTCAGTAAGCAGCAAGGGGGCAGGATTTTGGCCTTGTTACAAAAAATTGCCTATAGTCACTAGAGCAAACATTAGCAGAGGGAGGAGGGCGGGCGAGGATGACGCTGTTGTTTTTGGGTCAGGGGCTTACGTGATCACATGAATCTTGCCTTAGGGGTTGGGAACTTCCACGCATAATTAAATGGCGGATACGAAACCCCCCGAGGAAATGAATAGGCGGGAAGCATCAACGGGGTTACAACTACCGGTAATTAACTGAACTTAACCCCTTGAGGCCCATAACGTAATTTCCACTGTAATTTGGGTATACCATTAGACGATTTTAATGAATGTAAGCAATACTTTATAGATATCAGGGCACAGGAATTACCACGTGTAGGTCTCGCGGCCTCTTGTAGCGTCCTTATTTTCTTAGGTTCTTATGATATGACCTGTTTAGTATCCTTGTCCACTAATTTGGTATGTTCAGTTATTTTTTTTTTATTTTATGGCTAACAGACGATTTTATATATAGCAATGGAAAGATCTGGGCGTGAAGAGGTTATAATTATATGTTTAGTATCATTGTCCACTAGCTAATTTGGTATATTAAGTTACTTTTTGTAATTTTATGGCTAACAGACGATATTACATTGCAGAGGAAAGGACTGAAGGGGTTAGATAGGCGGGAAGGGAAGATGAAAGTGTTTGAGGTCATGTCTTTACAAATCCGGGTCTGCAGTCTCCTTCCCGCCGTGGACTGAAGGGGTGACGATGCAGATATTGCGTAGGCGATGTTCAGCCAAAGAGAGAGATCCCCGTCACGACTCCCTGGGGGCACAACCTGGCTTTCCCACTCCTTCATCAGCCAAGACCTCTATCGGTAGTCCTTATAGGGCATTACTCCAGGGGCGCACACAGGAATTATTTATGGGGAAGGCCAAAATATTTTTTTCGACAGCCAGTACAGTCAACCCGCCAGTTTTCTCGCCAACCGCTGGATGGTAGGGGCGAGCGGGGCAGGTTGCATCGAGGGTAGGTTGCATCATTGCCTCTAACTCGCATATTATTACACGTACAGTACATCGTCTTAATACTACTACTACTACTGCTACAATAAACTACTACTACTACTACAACTACAACAATAATAATAATAAAAAAAGTTAATGCGTGTTAGAGGCAATGCTGCAACCTACCCTCGATGCAACCTGCCCCGCTCTCCCCTACATATTTTCCCGCCATCAGCTGATCCCTTGTCAGACCTTGTTTTTGTATTTCTGCTATTGAAATTGAAATTCTGCTATTGTTTTGGTAGTGTTAGATGCTTGTCCAAGGGGTTTATGGAACTGTCGCCGATGGGAATTCTCGCCGAAACAACAAACTAGAACTCTCGTCGACGTGGAAATTTTAACCTAACCTGGACAATGGCACCTAATCTAACCTAACTGACCAAGCTAACGATAGTATTTCATCCCTGAATGCAGAAACACGGGTAACACTTGATTAAATGCATATATTGGGTCCTGTAATATCAAGAATTGGAACACTCGACCACGGCGGCGAGAGTTCCGATCGGCGACAGTTCCAGGTACCGTCCAAGGCATTACGTGAAGCATAAGCGCGACCAAATTACAATAAGGTAGATGTACACTGTACGCACACTGTACACGGCCAGGTAACGCGGTCACATCGCGAGAACCTGATTTTTTTTTCCTTCAAACCGAGTTAGTGTATTCTGATTTCTTACAAGGAAGGAAATTTCAGGTGGGGGGGGGTGGGGGCATGGCTCTTTTGGCCTCCCCTCTGGGTGCGCCACTGGGCCTTACTTACCTTAGGGCACAGCTCACTTTCGTAGGCAGAGCAATATCTATAAAGAAAGCGACCAGAAAGATGCTGGCGGAAGAAACAGAAGCTGTGGGAAATATGCAGCCTTAGGTTTTTATTCTAAAGCATAAGGGATTAGCCAAGGGGAGATATATAAAAGTTAATAAAAAGCTAGCTAATTATTGTTAGTCTCTATGCAACTACAAGGTTGAGTGTGGAGGCTGGAAAATACCTAGAGATTGCATGCATCTTTTCGCTTGTCATCCCAATCTCTCTCTCTCTCTCTCTCTCTCTCTCTCTCTCTCTCTCTCTCTCTCTCTCTCTCTCTCTCTCTCTCTCTCTCTCTCTCTCTCTCTCTCTCTCTCTCTCTCTCTCTCTCTCCCTAAGTCTACATTTCTTCCTTACCTCAACATTAGAATTTGTACGTCACGAAAAATGGACAACACACGATGACATACAAGAACATTTCCCCACAAACTACATTTTCCTCTTCCAACACCTACATCACGACCTACATTGTTGGCGGGAAGACCGGAGTTGGCGAGGCCCCTGGAGGGAGTCTCAGGAGGCGCCCTTCGTTTGCTGGCTCCATGCCCCTCCTCATCCACACAGTACGCGTAATTGTCGTGACCCAGAGGACCTTGATCAGTGGTGACGTCCATCGCGATCCACTTGGTGACGTCACACTCACTACCCAGGTCACTGTTGCCACTCCGAGTTTCCCAAGACTACCCCTGAAAAATCCCAAAATATATACTAAATATCCCAAGATGTATCCTAAAAATCCCAAGATATATACTAAACAATCCCAAGATATATATTAAAAATCCCAAGATATATACTAAATATCCCAAGATACATACTAAATATCCCTAGATATTTACTAAACACTTAGATATCTCTGCATGCTCATGCCTTAATATTAACGATTGCAATAATCAGGTTATGAATCACACACACACACACACACACAGAGAGATAAGATAAGATAAGATTGTCATCCTATCTAGACACTTTGCAAGTACCAACAGAGAGAGAGAGAGAGAGAGAGAGAAGAGAGAGAGAGAGAGAGAGAGAGAGAGAGAGAGAGAAGAGAGAGAGAGAGAGAGAGAGAGAGAGAGAGGAGAGAGAGAGAGAGAGGAGAGAAAGAGAGAGAGAGAGAGAGAGAGAGAGAGAGAGAGAGAGAGAGAGAGAGAGAGAGAGAGAGAGAGAGAGAGAAGAGAGAGAGAGAGAGAGAGAGAGAGAGAGAGAGAGAGAGAGAGAGAGAGAGAGAGAAGAGAGAGATAGAGAGAGAGATGCGAGAGAGAGAGAGAGAGGAGAGAGAGGAGAGAGAGAGAGAGAGAGAGAGAGAGAGAGAGAGAGAAGACGAGAGGAGAGAGGAGAGAGAGAGAGAGGAGAGAGAGAGAGAGAGAGGAGAGAGAGAGAGAGGAGAGACGAGGAGAGGAGAAGATGAGAGAGAGAGAGAGAGAGAGAGAGAGGAGAGAGAGAGAGAGAGAGAGAGAGAAAAAAAAAAACTATAAGAAAATAAGGAAGCTACAATAGGCCAAAATAGAAGGCATGCAAGCTTTTCACACTTTTGCTCAGGAGACAATATTTTTAATCTAAGCAAATCACAGCTCTGCGATATAATCAATCACGCTGAAGGACACGGAAGCACGGCATGGGTCTGGTGTGTGTGTGTGTGTGTGTGTGTGTGTGTGTGTGTGTGTGTGTGTGTGTGTGTGTGTGTGTGTGTGTCACAGTGTGTGTGTGTCCCATATAGGTAAAAGTATGAGAATGCCACATGTCACACCCTCAGACAGGTCATATTACATAACATTCTTGCCCTATGTATGGTGTCAACCTAATGTATCCTTATGTATGTATGTAAGGGCATCTGCACATCAGTATTTCGCTAGTTTACACATGATTGTACATACATACATACCAATACATAAAGAAATATGCTGCCTAATTATAATCCGCCGTAATATCATGTGTTTCTAATAATAGTATAGGTTTATAGTATAATAGTAATACATGGTAATAAGTAATGCTCGCAAGTAAGTAATAAGTTCGCTTTGCATATGAAAAAAAAGTAACTTTTTAGATTGAGAGGAAATGTCATATTCAAATAACTTTAGAGTAAGCCCCAAAAAATGTTGCCGGGGAAAGTATTCATTATCTATGTCGTTGAAAGAATTAAAGTCATTGAAAACCAAATAGAGTTAAGCCGAGGAAATATATCTGAACTGACCCAGCTTTAAAAAATGTTCCTACAAATCCAGGGGGGGAAAAAAGAGACCAAAACAAGAGATAAAAAAGAGAAAAAAAAGAGAATGCCGCGTCCAGTGTATGACGAACAAGTCGGAAACGAGTGGGAAGGATCAACACGGAAGAATGATGTGCATGATTTACACACACTCTTAGAAAAAAAGGGTAGGAAAAGGGTAGAAAAAGGGTATTTGTAGTGATGAAATACTGCTACCCTTTTCCTACCCTTACAAATATACCCTTTCGGATCGACGCAAATATACCCTTATCCAACCCTCTCGTCTAAAAAGGGTAGATAAAGGGTAGATGAAGGGTATAATCGGCAGCATTACCCTCCAGCCTGGACATAGGGTTTAAAAAGGGTAGTAGATAAAGAGTAGATGAAGGGTATAATCGGCAGCATCTACCCTCCAGCCTGGACATAGGGTTTAAAAAGGGTAGTAGATAAAGAGTAGATGAAGGGTATAATCGGCAGCATCTACCCTCCAGCCTGGACATAGGGTTTAAAAAGGGTAGTAGATAAAGAGTAGATGAAGGGTATAATCGGCAGCATCTACCCTCCAGCCTGGACATAGGGTTTAAAAAGGGTAGTAGATAAAGAGTAGATGAAGGGTATAATCGGCAGCATCTACCCTCCAGCCTGGACATAGGGTTTAAAAAGGGTAGTAGATAAAGAGTAGATGAAGGGTATAATCGGCAGCATCTACCCTCCAGCCTGGACATAGGGTTTAAAAAGGGTAGTAGATAAAGAGTAGATGAAGGGTATAATCGGCAGCATCTACCCTCCAGCCTGGACATAGGGTTTAAAAGGGTAGTAGATAAAGGGTAGATGAAGGGTAAAATCGGCAGCATGACCTCCAGCCTGGACATAGGGTTTAAAAAGGGTTGTAGATAAAGGGTAGATGAAGGGTATAATCGGCAGCATCTACCCTCCAGCCTGGACATAGGGTTTAAAAAGGGTAGTAGATAAAGGGTAGATGAAGGGTATAATCGGCAGCATCTACCCTCCAGCCTGGACATAGGGTTTAAAAAGGGTAGTAGATAAAGGGTAGATGAAGGGTATAATCGGCAGCATCTACCCTCCAGCCTGGACATAGGGTTTAAAAAGGGTAGTAGATAAAGGGTAGATGAAGGGTATAATCGGCAGCATCTACCCTCCAGCCTGGACATAGGGTTTAAAAAGGGTAGTAGATAAAGGGTAGATGAAGGGTATAATCGGCAGCATCTACCCTCCAGCCTGGACATAGGGTTTAAAAAGGGTAGTAGATAAAGGGTAGATGAAGGGTATAATCGGCAGCATCTACCCTCCAGCCTGGACATAGGGTTTAAAAAGGGTAGTAGATAAAGGGTAGATGAAGGGTATAATCGGCAGCATCTACCCTCCAGCCTGGACATAGGGTTTAAAAAGGGTAGTAGATAAAGGGTAGATGAAGGGTATAATCGGCAGCATCTACCCTCCAGCCTGGACATAGGGTTTAAAAAGGGTAGTAGATAAAGGGTAGATGAAGGGTATAATCGGCAGCATCTACCCTCCAGCCTGGACATAGGGTTTAAAAAGGGTAGTGATGGTGCGATGTAACAATTCTACCCTTAATATAACCCCCATTTCTGAGAATGTACCTTCATAATAACCTCTTCTGGACGACGATGATAAAAATGTCCTTTACCTGTGGGATCCAAGGCTTAGTGGGTGGAAGGTCCGCGTCAAGAGATGTATACACTCTTAGAAAAGAAGGGTAGGAAAAGGGTAGAAAAAGGGTGTTTGTAGTGATGAAATACTGCTACCCTTTTTCTACCCTAACAAATATACCCTTTTGCAACCCTAAATATACCCTTTTCCAACCCCAAATATACCCTTTCTCAAGCCTCTCGTCTAAAAAGGTAGTAAGGGTAGATGAAGGGTATAATCGGCAGCATCTA
>JACEEZ010006003.1:260000-270000 GCA_016584305.1 Chionoecetes opilio | reverse complement strand
TCCCCTCATGCCATTTCCCTCATCACTCCCTCCTCCACACTGACGCGCTTTCATCTATCAGGGCCTCAGAGAAACACAGCCACTCCACACTATCCACTTCCTCTCCACCCGTCATGTCCTGCCATGGGCCAGCGCGGCGGTGTGGTCACTGGTCACCATCCCAGCCCTTTAAAGTAATCGTCCAGACCCAATATTTTTTTGCCTAATTATGTTGAACGTACTATAAACTGAAAAGCCGACGGGACACCCCTGCCGCCATCTTTTTCCCCAGCGGAAAAAAATACCCCGGATTGCCCAAAAAGGCCACATTTTTTACCCTATAGTAAAATTCGTAGCGCCTCTCTCTCTCTCCTCTCTCTCTCTCTCTCTCTCTCTCTCTCTCTCTCTCTCTCTCTCTCTCTCTCTCTCTCTCTCTCTCTCTCTCTCTCCCTTTCTCTCTTCCTCTCTCCCTCTCCTTCTCCCTCTCTCTCTCTCTCCCTCTCTCTCCCTCTCCCACAGATAGCCCCGAGTTAACGGTTACCACTACTACTCTCGACCTGTGACGGGCTGTGGTTCAGTTAGGGTCCTGACAGTTAGTGACCACCATCGGGATTTAAGGTACCAGGGGTCACTGCTGCGGGGGGCATTGAAGTGTACGGCGTCCTAATGGAAAAGTACACAATCCGCAGTGGATTGAACGGAGCTGGGGCCTGATTGACTGCTGCCTCCCAAGAAAGCGCCAGGCAAGGCTGCCGCACCACCCCTTGAACCTCCACACTGTGTTCCCACCATTACAAAACCCCACAAACATGACCTATCTATCAAGCACTAAACCTACCCCCACAAACTAGTAGTAGTTAGCCATAGATTACAGCTTTCAGCTTTCCTCACAAATTCCATGCAGTTTTTCTATATTGCAGGGTACACTTTTTTTCCGGCCAGCTTCGGCTGGAGAGATGGGTGGGTGGGGAGGAGCCTTCTACTTCCTATCCTTTCTCTCTTATTATCTAGTTAGTGTAGTGTAGTTAAAGCAAACAGTCTTGTAAGGACCTATCGGTCTGTTGCTGTTTGTGTTTCCTTTGTATTCCCTCTCGATCCCTCTCTCTCCGGCCTCTCCCTCCCTCTCCCTCTCCTTCTCCCTCTCTCTCCCTCTCCCTCTCTCTCCCTCTCTCTCCGGCCCCTCCCTCCCTTCCCCTCTCCTCTCCTCTCTCTCTCCTCTTCTCTCTCTCTCTCTCTCTCTTCTCTCTCCTCTCCTCTCTCTCTCTCTCTTCTCTCCTCTCTTCTTCCTCTCTCTCTCTCCCTAGATAGTAAAATTCGTAGCGCCTTCGTCTGTCCTCCCTCCCTACCTCCACACTTTTCCCCTCTCTCTCTCTTCTCTCTCTCCCCTCTCTCTCTCTCTCTTCTCTCTCTCCTTTTCTCTCTCTCTCTCTCTCTCTCTCTTTTCTCTCTCTCTTCTCTCACACCCCACCACACACGCAATATTGGAAATAAAAAATATTCGTAATACATAGATATTATTTCAGCAATATAAGAAAGTGAGAGAGAGAGGAGGAGAGGGGAGAGAGGAGAGAGAGAGGAGAGAGAGAGAGAGAGAGAGAGAGAAGAAGAGAAGAGAAAGAGAGAGAGAGAGAGAGAGGAGAGAAGGGGAGAGAGAGGAGGGGAGGAGGACGAGATGAGATAAGGATTTGGAGCGTCAGATCAGGTCAGCTGGGACCTCTCTTCTCTCTTCTCTCTCTCCCCCTCTCTCTCTCTCTCTCTCTCTCTCTCTCTCTCTCTCTCTCTTTATCTCTTTTTCCCATCTCCCCTCCCTAATCTCTCTCTCTCTCTCTCCTCTCTCTCTCTCTCTCTCTCTCTCTCTCTCTCTCTCTCTCTCTCTCTCTCTCTCAAACACGTAATATTGGAAATTTATTTTTCGTAAATACAGATATTTTTTCAGCCAAGATTTGACAGTGAGAGAGAGAGAGAGAGAGGTGAGAGAGATAGAGAGAGGAGAGGGGAGAGAGAGAGAGAAAGATCAGATCCAAAACGTTTTTATTGTGGATAATGTTTTCACATTTATACATAATACATATTATAATTAAGGGTACAAAATAGACAAAGGGCGCACCCCCCATTCAGGTTGATAGGAAAGGATTGCATGATTATGAAGTTAGATAGTACATTTGTATTACATGAGAGAGAGAGAGAGGCCACCACCCCGCCCTCCGAGGGGTTGGGGTGGTGGCCTTCCCCCAAACTAAGCACTGGGATGAATGATAAAAGTATTTGAGAAAGGGGCCCAATACGAGCGTAGCCCGCCCGTATTAATTAAATGAATACAACTAGGGGTGATACAAACACGGGAAAATGATGGGTTTTAATGTATCGATACACATTATTATAATGTAAATTGTTAATATTTTATTAACAACACACAATACGCACGGGGACGCACGCACGCCACACACACACACAACACACACACCACACACAGTCCCTGTGAACAGGGTTAGGGGCCCGGCACCATTTCTGGGGTCCGGCGTTTCTCCCCCGGGCCCCGCTCATTCTGGGGATTTTCCCCTGTGAAATTCGGGCGGTATGACCCCTTAAACAAGGGGATGGGGTGTGAGGTTCCCAGGGATTTCCCAAAGATCGGTAAAAATGAGTCCAAGTCGCACTGAGAGGGTGAAAACGGCGACCGAGCCCTGCTCGCTGGACAAAGACCATGGGTGAAAAACACCCAAAAACACAAAAGATGGACAGGCGTGAGAGAGGGTGGGAAGTGGGAATGAGAATGAGAAGGTCTGTTTCTGTCTTTTTCTCTGATATATATTATATTGAGAGAGAGAGATGAGAAGAGGAGAGAGGACGAGGAGATGAGAGAGAGAGGAGGGGTTGCAGTGACCTGATCTGGACCGCCCAAATCCTTATTCGTCTCGTCCTCCTTCTCTTCAATCTCTCCCCTGATTCTCTCTCCCTTCTTCAGATTGCTGAAATAATAATCTATGATTACGAAAATTTTTTTTTTCCATATTGCGTGTTGTGGTGTGGAAAGAGAGAGAAAGAGAAAGAGAGAGAGAGAGAGAGGAGAGGAGAGGAAAGAAAAGAGAATGGAGAGAGAGAGGAGAAGAAAAGAGAGAGAGGAGAGAGAGAGAGAGGAGAGAGGAGAGAGGAGGGGTGAGAGGGGGAGAGGGAGAGAGGGAGAGAGGGAAAGGGAAAGGCACTACGAATTTTACTAACTAGGGTAAAAAAATGTGGCCTTTGGTCAATCCGCGGGGATATTTTTCCTGCTGGGGAAAAAAATGGCGGCAGGGATGTTCGGTCGGCTTTTCAGTTTATAGTACATTCAAAACACCTAATCCACCAAAAATAATTGATTTCCAGGCCTTATTTCCGTAAAAACACGACTTTTGTAAAAAGCGCGCGAAAAATGTTTTCTTCCCTCCAACAGGGCTACGCATGTTATTGATGACGTCACAAGAGGAACGCTCCAATGTAAACAACAGTCGTCTGCCTCTGTGAGACCTGTCGGCAAATGTTATGATGAGCGATTGTACTTCGGTGTCAGACAGTGAATCTGTCGCTGTGATAGATCTAGAGTACGACGCTCAATCTGAGACCGAACTAAATGACGCTGCTCACGTATATGAGGAAAGGGAACCTCAGATTGTGATGGGAGCCGAACCCTATATGTTTGAGCCAGAGTACGAGGTGGATGAACAGGTGTTAGCGGAGCCTGCTGAGGTTCAACACTACTACACACCAGGGCTTGAAAACGAAATAATTTCTCAAACGGTTCGTTCCGATCAGAAACAGTATTATTAACGTTTCGTTTTTCGTTCCTCCTCCAAACATAACGTTCCTGAACCGGTTAGAACGAAATGAAAACCGGTTAGAACGTTATTCTCAAACCATGTAATGAATATGCTATTAGCCCTAATAAATAATAATGCCTATACATGACTACATTTTTATAGATGGTAATAAAGCCATACATTTCATGGTGCATAGTATCCAACAAAATCAAACCGCTTAGATGTCGTAAGAACTATATTATTATATGATTTAAATAAGGCAACACATTTACATATACAATACAGGAAGCGTGGTGTAGGAGTATGCAATCTCAGTCGTCGTAAAGACATGAATCACTAATTATTTATTAATATTATATATGGTAAAACTATATTAATTCGTAATATCACCAGCCCACTAATCAAATAAAACTAATAAATGAAGTCAATGACTACATGTGGTACTCCAAGGACTCGAACTTAGGACACTCACACTGAAATTCGGCGCACCAAGCATTAGGCTATGAACACAGTTAAAAGTTTAAGCACATACTCACGATATATAATCTCTTTTCGAATACTGGATATTAATCTAAGCATATTCTTAATTAAACCAAACTGCAGTATAATAGTTTAACGATTGCACGATTGGAAGGTGTCATGAAATACGGGAACGATGATGTTATAGATCAGGGAACGATATTAAGAACATTTTTCCTGCATTGCCAATTAATATGCGTTATGCGATATTAAGAAGATGTTTCCTACATTGCCACTTAATATGCGTTATGCGATATTAAGAAGATGTTTCCTACATTGCCAATTAATATGCGTTATGCGATATTAAGAAGATGTTTCCTACATTGCCAATTAATATGCGTTATGCGATACTAAGAAGATGTTTCCTACATTGCCAATTAATATGCGTTATGCGATATTAAGAACATTTTTCCTGCATTGCCAATTAATATGCGTTATGCGATATTAAGAAGATGTTTCCTACATTGCCAATTAATATGCGTTATGCGATACTAAGAAGATGTTTCCTACATTGCCAATTAATATGCGTTATGCGATACTAAGAAATTTTCCTACATGTCAATTAATATGCGTTATGCGATACTAGAGATTTTCCTACATGCCAATTAATATGCGTTTCGCGATACTAAGAAGATTTTCCTACATGCCAATAATATGCGTTATGCGATACTAAGAAGATTTTTCCTACATTGCCAATTAATATGCGTTATGCGATACTAAGAAGATTTTTCCTACATTGCCAATTAATATGCGTTATGCGATACTAAGAAGATTTTTCCTACATTGTCAATTAATATGCGTTATGCGATACTAAGAAGATTTTTCCTACATTGTCAATTAATATGCGTTATGCGATACTAAGAAGATTTTTCCTACATTGTCAATTAATATGCGTTATGCGATACTAAGAAGATTTTTCCTACAAATTTTCAATTAATATGCGTTATGCGATACTAAGAAGATTTTTCCTACATTTTCAATTAATATTGCGTTATGCGATATAAGAAGATTTTTTCCTACATTGTCAATTAATATGCGTTTAGGCGATACTAAAGAAGTTTTTCCTACATTGTCAATTAATATGCGTTATGCGATACTAAGAAGATTTTCCTACATTGTCAATTAATATGCGTTATGCGATACTAAGAAGATTTTCCTACATTGTCAATTAATATGCGTTTTGCGATACTAAGAAGATTTTTCCTACATTGTCAATTAATATGCGTTTTGCGATACTAAGAAGATTTTTCCTACATTGTCAATTAATATGCGTTATGCGATACTAAGAAGATTTTTCCTACATTGTCAATTAATATGCGTTTTGCGATACTAAGAAGATTTTTCCTACATTGTCAATTAATATGCGTTTTGCGATACTAAGAAGATTTTTCCTACATTGTCAATTAATATGCGTTATGCGATACTAAGAAGATTTTTCCTACATTGCCAATTAATATGCGTTATGCGATACTAAGAAGATTTTTCCTACATTGCCAATTAATATGCGTTATGCGATACTAAGAAGATGTTTCCTACATTGCCAATTAATATGCGTTATGCGATACTAAGAAGATTTTTCCTACATTGCCAATTAATATGCAATATACGATATTGATATGTTTTTTCCTACATTGCCAATAGATATGTGTTTACAATATTATTTAAGAAGATTTTTCCTACATTGCCAATTAATATGTGTTATACGATATTAAGAAGATTTTTCCTACATTGCCAATTAATATGTGTTATACGATATTAAGAAGATTTTTCCTACATTGCCAATTAATATGTGTTATACGATATTAAGAAGATTTTTCCTACATTGCCACTTGAATCTTGTACCCTGTAATGCCCAATGGATGGATACCTGTACACAGCGCGCCAAAGCATTGTTCGCGACATCATAACACAGCGCTTCCATACGGGAATTCAGAAAATGTACTCTATGGCAGCCTACTGACTTCCGAGAGAGATATCTTACATATGGCAGCTTGTTTAAGGCACGGGCAGTCCATCAAGACCGTTGAGGAATGTTCAGATGCCACTTGTCAATTATAGACGAAGCATTTAAAAAAGTATCGCCTTCCTTCCCGCGAGTAATTTGAACAGACGCGCATTGGTATAATTATCATTATTTGCATAATGAGTGGCAAGAAAGACCTAACAAAGGAGCAAATTAAAGTTATTGTATCTCTACACAAGGCAGAGAGGCCAGTGGAAGAAATATCAAGGATTGTGAATGTTACGAGGAGATGTGTGCATAAGTGGGTGGAAAGTTAAACGGTGGGTTGGCGGTGTCGCGACAGCCGCGACACCAGAACATTGTAAGTGGCCAGGGCGAGGATATAAAACCTCAGCAAGCACCCTAAATGTCATGAAACGTCAAGTGGATGCCCATCCTCAATTAAGAGCAAGAAAAATATTGCGATATGACTTTTACATCCTCGCCCTGGCCACTTATAATGTTTTGGTGTCGCGGCTGTCGCGACACCGCCAACCCACCGTTTAACTTTCCACCCACTTATGCACACATCTCCTCGTAACATCCACAGTCCTTGATATTTCTTCCACTGGCCTCTCTGCCTTGTGTAGAGATACAATAACTTTAATTTGCTCCTTTGTTAGGTCTTTCTTGCCACTCATTATGCAAATAATGATAATTATACCAATGCGCGTCTGTTCAAATTACTCGCGGGAAGGAAGGCGATACTTTTTTAAATGCTTCGTCTATAATTGACAAGTGGCATCTGAACATTCCTCAACGGTCTTGATGGACTGCCCGTGCCTTAAACAAGCTGCCATATGTAAGATATCTCTCTCGGAAGTCAGTAGGCTGCCATAGAGTACATTTTCTGAATTCCCGTATGGAAGCGCTGTGTTATGATGTCGCGAACAATGCTTTGGCGCGCTGTGTAGACGTAAAATACAGAAGAAAAACAAAGCAATCGAGCCAATGAATTCGCTGATTTGTATTATGACCATGCAATATCTTACACAAACTTACTGATACTATAGATAAGGATAATCCCAAGTATTGTACACTTGTCACGAAGATAAAAATTCATTAATTATAAAAGGTAAAAAATAGTTATTCTTCACAAATTAAATGAAAAGTGGTGCATATGATACTATTTGAAACAAAACCACATCGTCAATTGCCAAGTGAACAAATACAGTAGACTTAATTAATGTATGGATGTAATACAGATGCATTTACTTAAATCATTTGGCTACTGGAAGTGAAAATGGATGAGTGACCAAATATGGCATGGAACGAAAAAATAACGTTATTAACCGTTTACAGGGATTTCAAAATAGCGTTTTTGCTCCGGAACAGTAAATATGATGACGTTTTCGTTTACGTTTTTGTTCCGAGCATAATTTCGTTCGTTTCGGTTTTCGTTTTCGTTCCCTTAAACCGTTTCCAAGCCCTGCTACACACACACACACACACACACACACCCTACTACACACACACAAACACTACTACACACACACAAACACTACTACTACACACCACACACACCAAACACTACTACACACACACAACACACTACACACACACACAACACTACTAACACACACAAACACTACTACACACACACAAACACTACTACCACACACACACACAAATACTACTACACACACACAAACACTACTACACACACACAAACACTACTACACACACACAAACACTACTACACACACACACACACACACAAATACATACTACACACACACAAACACTACTACACACACACAAACACATACACACACACACAAACACTACTACACACCACACACACACACACACACACTACAAACTAAACACACACTACTACACACACACACAAACACTACTACACACACCAACACACTACTACACACACACAAACACTACTACAACACACACAAACACTACTACACACACACTCACAAACACTACTACACACACACAAACACAAACACACACACACACAAACACTACTAACACAACACACAAACACTACTACACACACACACACAAACACTACTACACACACACACACACACACACAACACTACAAACACACACACACACAAACACTACTACACACACACAAACACTACTACACACACACACAACACACAACACTACTACACACACACACACACACAAACACTCACCACACACAAAAACAACACACACAAACACACTACAACACACACACAAACACACTACACACAACACACAACACACACACACACACACACACACACACACTACTACACACACACAAAACACTACTACACCACACAAACACTTACACACACACAAACACTACACCACACACACAAACACTACTACCACACACACACACAAAACACACACACACACACACACAAACACTACTACACACACACAAACACTACTACACACACACAAACACTACTACGCACACACACACACACACAAACACTACTACGCACACACGCACACACAAACACTACTACACACACACGCACACGCACACACACACCCACACACACACACACACACACACACACACACACACAAACACTACTACACACACACACAAGCACTACTACACACACACACACACAGCAGCGCGGGAAGAGGAGCCTTCCTTTTGTTACGTCACCGAGCTGTGGCGCATCGTCTGCCAGTTGTCAGCAGCGTTTTCGAAGCTCGGTGAATTTACAGATTTTGATTGCGGATTATTCAAAAACGGCTGACTGGATGCAAAAAGTGACAACATATTGTTGATACACTCGATAATGGCTATACTCTAACTACATCAAATCAGGAATGATGAAATGGTCTGGACGATTACTTTAACCATCACCATCAAACCATCAGGGTACCACAAGATCTAAGGAGTAGTTTATAAGACTGCTATTTAGATCATGTGGTAATGGGACCCTAATGCCTAATGCCTAATGGGTGATTTAAAAAAAAAAAAAAAAAAAAAAAATCAAACCATCATCCCTTTAGGCTTAGGCGCCAAGGCAGCCGCTGCTCTCCTCACTCCCCAGCACTAATGCAAATATCCTGCCGAGCCTTTCCCAAACCTATATATGTTATAATGTAGAATGTAGTAGTTATGTAGAATACCCACACTAAGCCTTGCATGCCTCGCCCCGCCAGATACACGAGGCTGCAGTCACTCTCCAGATCTTGGTTCAGTACGGCACGGCACACTACTGCAACATTATTACAACACCTTTCCCCTTTCCCCTGGACCGATCCGTCACCTTGACCGGCTGCACCGCCTCCCCTATGGTGTTCCCTGTACCCAGGAAATACGGCAGGGCGCGGCGTGACCCCCTGTGCCCTGCCATGTCATCTCGCCCCCTCCCTTCCTCCATACCTCCAGGCCACCCACAGCCTGCAGGGGAAATGCCTGCCTGGCTGCCTCCTTACCACAGCCGGGGAACCCCTGCATGCAATAGGAGGATAAAAGCAGCCACTCTACCCAGGACCACTCTCATCTCCAACTCTCATAACCAGGACCACTCTCATCTCCATCTCTCATACCCAGGACCACTCTCATCTCCATCTCTCATACCCAGGCCCACTTCATCTCCATCTCTCATACCAGGACCACTCTCATCTCCAACTCTCATAACCAGGACCACTCTCATCTCCACTCTCTACCGGACCACTCTCATCTCCACCTCTCATACCCAGGACCACTCTCATCTCC
>JACEEZ010006003.1:90000-257500 GCA_016584305.1 Chionoecetes opilio | reverse complement strand
TATTTTAAAAGTTACTTCATCCTGTCTGATGGAGGAAGGACCCAGTTAAAGGGCTCAATGGAAGGAGGAAGGGAGGGAAAGAGGGAGGGAGGGAGGGAGGGAGCTGTTAAATTGTCATTAGCTGTTGGTGCGGGATTTAAAACTATAATTACTCATCAGGGAGCTATAAAGTCGGGAAGGTTTGAAACAGGTGTGGCTATTTAGGGGGGGTGGAGCGGGTCTCCAAGAGGAGACTGAGCGAACATTTGTAGACAAGGAAAAGATTTGAGAAATTGATGGGATTGCCTCGCCCCAAGTGTTCGCGAAGTACATGGCGTGACTGTACCTATCATATACGAGGCAAGGGAAGGAGAGTTGCCATATATATCCTACCTACTACACCATATAGTACACTGAGTCCATTCCAATAATTATAATTTACCATATATTTGTAAACCAGTTTTCTCTGAACCAGTTTAAATCTACACTTTTTCCAGTTTTAATCCGTTACTTCTTGTTCAATCCGGTTTCCTCCAAGGCAGGGCACCGCATCGCACCCCAGGACACAACCATCATAAGTAGAATATAAGAACATCAGAAAATAAGGAAGTTACAAGATACTGTGCACACTGTGATACACGTGGTATTTACTTAACACTAAAAATCATTTCGTGCACAAGGCGGGCTGGTGCGAGCGTTTGCGTCACCCACAGAGCTGATAACGGATGACTTACAACGGGGAGAAAAGAGAGGAATTCCAGTGATAAAGAACGGGCCTAATTATTACAGCAATAAAAGTTACGTGTAGTATAATAATCTTGAGCGGATGTCCTGTTACGTAGCGGTGGCGAATGTGTGAGGAAACATTGGGGAGTTTTCGCTGTTACGTATATGTATGTTATGTATAGTTATGTATGTTTTGTAGTTATGTGTTATGTAGTTATGTATGTTTTGTAGTTATGTGTTATGTAGTTATGTATGTTTTGTAGTTATGTGTTATGTATGTTTTGTAGTTATGTGTTATGTAGTTATGTATGTTTTGTAGTTATGTGTTATGTAGTTATGTATGTTTTGTAGTTATGTGTTATGTATGTTTTGTAGTTATGTGTTATGTAGTTATGTATGTTATGTAGTTATGTGTTATGTAGTTATGTATGTTTTGTAGTTATGTGTTATGTAGTTATGTATGTTATGTAGTTATGTGTTATGTAGTTATGTATGTTTTGTAGTTATGTGTTATGTAGTTATGTATGTTATGTAGTTATGTGTTATGTAGTTATGTATGTTTTGTAGTTATGTGTTATGTAGTTATGTATGTTTTGTAGTTATGTGTTATGTAGTTATGTATGTTTTGTAGTTATGTGTTATGTAGTTATGTATGTTTTGTAGTTATGTGTTATGTAGTTATGTATGTTATGTAGTTATGTATGTTATGTAGTTATGTAGTGGAGCCTCGCGCGTTTAGATAATATTATGGGCGAAGAAATTATCACCATTAGAAGTCATTATTGAATATGTTCTATATCACTAAGGAGGTAGTACTGTTTAATGAATAGTTATAATCACCGTAAGTACTACTACCTCTTCTTAGGTGTTGATCATATAATTATAGACTAATAATATCTCCCATTTAAGACTTTGCATGTTCGTGTATAGTCTAAATGTTATCACCGTCTGGTAAACCGCATATAGAGGTACGTATTCAGAGATATTGAAAAAAGAACATATTGAAATCTGACCGAGTAGGTAAAGCTAAGACACTGTACTCGTACCTCAAACATGGCAAAGGAAAACCCATTGAGCTATTACGTAAAGCAAACTGTACAATATGTCTCGTTTTGCTTACAATGCAAACCAAATGATCATTCACAGTCTTTCCTCTTCCATACATAATGCAGCTTTCGGCCTCAGTCTTTCCTCTTCCATACATAATGAAGCTTTCGACCTCAATCTTTCCTCTTCCATACATAATGTAGCGCCTCGCTTGGCAATCATGGCAGAACAGATTAAGAAGGAGAGGGTGTGTAAGATTTTTTCCTGATATATTATTATATGAATAATTATCCACCCACACAAACCTCTCTCTCTCTCTCTCTCTCTCTCTCTCTCTCTCTCTCTCTCTCTCTCTCTCTCTCTCTCTCTCTCTCTCTCTCTCTCTCTCTCTCTCTCTCTCTCCTTCTAACCATGACAATAGAAGAAGGAAATTGGACTACATAATAATATATCCTCTTTTACTTACATCTGTTCATCTTTTCTTATGTTCTTTTAAGTTAACAATGTGACAATACATCCTTCACTAATCTGCCAGGTCTTAATATAATGAATGCATGAACGTGTATGGGACGTGACGGAAAGAACAACCGTGTGTGAAGTCACCTGAAACGAAAAGTAAACGAAAGCCAAAAACGTAGCACTGCCTTGAGAAATAAAAAGAAACTAGACACATAACTTCATGAAAAAACGTAGCACTGCCTTGAGAAATAAAAAGAAACTGGACACATAACTTCATGAAAAACGTAGCACTGCCTTGAGAAATAAAAAGAAACTGGGCAAATAAATAAAAAGAAACTGGACATAACTTCATGAAAAAACGTAACACTGCCTTGAGAAATAAAAAGAAACTTGCCTTGAGAAATAAAAAGAAACTGGACAGATAAATAAAAAGAAACTGGATATAACTTCATGAAAAAACGTAGCACTGCCTTGAGAAATAAAAAGAAACTTGCCTTGAGAAATAAAAAGAAACTTGCCTTGAGAAATAAAATGAAACTGGACAGAGAAATAAAAAGAAACTAGACATAACTTCATAAAAAACGTAGCACTGCCTTGAGAAATAAAAAGAAACTAGACATAACTTCATAAAAATCGTAGTACTGCCTTGAGAAATAAAAAGAAACTAGACATAACTTCATAAAAATCGTAGTACTGCTTTGAGAAATAAAAAGAAACTGGGCAAATAAATAAAAAGAAACTGGACATAACTTCATGAAAAAACGTAGCACTGCCTTGAGAAATAAAAAGAAACTAGATATAACTTCATAAAAATCGTAGCACTGCCTTGAGAAAAAAAAAGAAACTAGACATAACTTCATAAAAATCGTAGCACTGCCTTGATAAATAAAAAGAAACTGGGCAAATAAATAAAAAGAAACTGGACATAACTTCATGAAAAAACGTAGCACTGCCTTGAGAAATAAAAAGAAACTGGACACATAACTTCATAAAAAACGTAGCACTGCCTTGAAAAAAAAAAAAAAACTGGACACATAACTTCATAAAAAAAACGTAGCACTGCCTTGAAAAAAAGAAGAAACTAGATATAGGAAGATTACCAATTACCCGTTTCTTCATGGGAGCATTCCGTTCAGGACATAAGTTTCCGGTCAAGTCTTTCCCAAACAGAACCTCTCGCACGTGTGGTGGTTCTTGTGGAAACCCAGATCCTATTATCAAAGGGTAAAATACATTGTGTCGTAACTTGTAATGTCGGTGAATGATTATGAAAACTGTATACGTAACTTTGTGTTGGTTTTCCTCATAGCTGTGGACCAATTTTTTTATGTCTGGTTGTATTATATTATGTCTTATTATGAAATTATTTATGTCTATACTCTGGGTTTTTTTAATCGAGGTGAAAAATCCTGCCCCCTTGCTGGTTACTGACTGATATTTGATGCCAGGAGAAGGGAATACTACACTTCTTCTTTATTTCAGTTGTATTTTATCATAGTTAACCATATTATCAGGTAAACATAGGCATCATTTTAAGCATGAGACTTTACGATAGAATGGAATTTTCGCCTCGTTAAAAAAAAAATATATAGTTGTTTATATATTATGTCTAATTATGATTTTTTTATGTCTGGTTGTTTATATACGTGTCTCCATTGTGTATCATAATTGCGACGGGTTTGCGACTGCATTCCTGTGTGAGTTTGGGTCTTGATAACGACACCACATAAGAACATAAGAAAATAAGGAAGCTACAAGAGGCTGTGAGTCCTACACGAGGTAGTTCCTGTTACTTAACACTACCTACATCCACCTTTCATCCCCATCCATGAAATTGTCTAGCCTCCTTTTAAAGCTCCCTATTGACTCCCCACTGACCACCTGACGACTGTGTCCATTCTAATCATTTACCACCCTATTTGTGAACCAGTTTTTCCCTATTTTCCCTACCACACCACACCACACATTCCTCGAGCTCCGGTTCGTATATTCCCGTTCTCTATGCGAGTATGTGGTTTCCGAGTGAAGACGCTTGGCTGTAGCTCGGAAACTAACCATAAGATCTTCTCCAATATACGCTCATTGTGATTCCCACGCAAAGATACATCATTACAACTGAGTGAAACCTATCTTACCTTATCCGTAACCTAACGGAACCTAACCCGACGTGTTCAAGAGTAAACGCCACATACTCTTCCAGAAAACGGGAATATGCCTCCGGTTCAGCATCAAACTAAAACACTCCTCCATGGACATAATTATCTTAAAAAAATGAAATACCACCACAAATAGCCTTGGGAATAACCACATCTATGTACAAATTGGTTACAACTATTCGTCCTTCCCAAATGATTTATGGTATCTATAACGCTACTCACTAACGGATTCATGCTGGAAAAGCGTAGATTTATAAAGGAAATAGGGAAAAAATGGTTCACAAATAGGGTGGTAGATGATTGGAATGGACTCAGTGGTCAGGTAGTTAGTGCGCAGTCAATAGGGAGTTTTAAAAGGAGGCTGGATAATTTCATGGATAGGGATGAAAGGTGGATGTAGGTAGTGTTAAATAACTGGAACTACCACGTGTAGGTCTCACAGCCTCTTGTAGCTTCCTTATTACCTCCGCCAATGAAGTTGGAGGGGTTATGTTTTCACCCCGATCTGTCTGTCTGTCTGTCTGTCTGTCTGTCTGTCTGTCTGTTAGTGTACAGGATTTCTCAAAAAGTTACGAATAGATTTGGACCAACCTCGGTATACCAAATCTATTTGGTATAAGGAAGAACTTATTTAATTTTGGATGAAATCTATTGACAACTGTTGCCATGGCAACCAATTGATGAAATATTCGGCAGAAGGTATGCGCTCATACTGAGTGCATATATATATATATATATATATATTTTACTTTTTTTTTTTTTTTTACTTTTTTATATGCGGACGGAGGTATGCGCTCTACTGAGTGCCCCCCCCCCCCCCCCCCCCCCCCTAGTTTTCTTATGTTCTTATGTGGTGTCGCTATCAAGACCCAAACTCACACAGGAATGCAGTCACAAACCCATCGCAATTATTATACATGCACAATTGAGACACGTTTTTTCTTCTTCTCAAGGCAGTGCTTGGCAAGGCAAGGCATGTTCTTATGTGTCATTCACCCACAGTCTTGCCTACGTGAGCTGGAGCGTGTGTTTATTTGTGTCTGCCTATATATGGGTAAGACATCCTCAAATGTTCTTAATCATTCACATCATACCAACTTCATTGATCTTTCCGCTTCCTCTACTTCTTCCTATAGGGTCTCACGGCTTATTGTGGCTTCCTTATGTTCTTCTGCATGGTTCCTTTGTAATATATCGCTGTTAGATATAGGAACAAGCACACTAATGTTCGTGATGGAAATGACAAAGCACCACCCTTGCTCTTGTTATCTGGATCGCTCAAGGTCTTCCCGCTACTGTTGACGGTTCCCGGTGCTTTGTTGACTTGCATGACGAGGCCCGGAACTCTCGTCACACCAAAGACACGTAGCCTCTGTCATCACCTCCCCCGATTACCCGCACCTTAAAGCACCACACCTGCAGCCAAAGTACTAGTAAAGACTCAAACTAACTTATAAAAGCACCAGCCACATCTGCATGCAATAACGCTGTTGACTGCATGGACGCAAGCACAAGTAAAGATAACAAGGCATGCATGATCGAACTCCTTAATAGTCTCGGCGCAATAGACCTTGACTTGTTTATTGAATAATTAATTTGATTATGTGTTAACCCCATTAAGATTATCAATATCAATCAATCAATCAATCAGTCAGTCAGTCAGTCAGTCAGTCAGTCAGTCAGTCAGTCAGTCAGTCAGTCAGTCAGTCAGTCAGTCAGTCAGTCAGTCAGTCAGTCAGTCAGTCAGTCAGTCAGTCAGTCAGTCAGTCAGTCAGTCAGTCAGTCAGTCAGTCAGCTCAGTCAGTCAGTCAGTCAGTCAGTCAGTCAGTCAGTCAGTCAGTCAGTCAGTCAGTCAGTCAGTCAGTCAGTCAGTCAGTCAGTCAGTCAGTCAGTCAGTCAGTCAGTCAGTCAGTCAGTCAGTCAGTCACTCAGTCAGTCAGTCAGTCAGTCAGTCAGTCAGTCAGTCAGTCAGTCAGTCAGTCAGTCAGTCAGTCAGTCAATCAATCAATCAATCAATCAATCAATCAATCACTCTCTCTCTCTCTCTCTCTCTCTCTCTCTCTCTCTCTCTCTCTCTCTCTCTCTCTCTCTCTCTCTCTCTCTCTCTCTCTCTTATCCACATTCCCACTCGGCACGTCATTGAAATTCCGACAGAGGCCACAAAAAAATCGCAAAATATATATAATACGCAAACCACACACGCACACACACGCGCGCGCGCCTGCTAAACCTCCATTTTTGTTCATAAAGCATGGTCATGTGCCAGTCTCTGCAATCTAATACTGCATTTTATTAGTCCTCACAAACCATCTCGGGTCATTTGCTAAATTGCTACGTAATGTATAGTGATTGAAACTTTATTTTCTATATTTTTCTTATTGGTTACTGTCCAAAGCTTAATTTTCCGCCAAGAGTTATCATCGCACGGGACGGCACCGTATAATTTAATTCATGGTGAGCAGAAGGACGCTGTGAATGCACTACTATCAACACCCTATAGCGTTTTTATGACAGCAACTACCACGTGTAGGTCTCGCGGCCTCGTGTAGCTTCCTTATTTTCTTATGTTCACATGCTTGGGGCCCGAACACTGCTTATATGCTGCTCTTAACTTGGCCAAAACATAAACATACTTAAATATCAAGAAAGTTACATTTTGCTTCTTCTTTTTTCTTCATTTTAGTTTTCTACATTTCAGTGAGAGATCAAAATTAGGTGATTGTCTATAACTTCTAAGAATACAGTCCCAGGTAAGACCCAGGCAACCATAAGGCCACCTGGATGTCGATGGTGGTATCTCTTCACTCACCTGGTCACCTCACCTGGCGGGGTTTCCCAACTTAAAGAAAGAAAAACCACACCCCGCTGTTACGCAAGTCATTAATGATAGGATCACCAAAGACTACTCTATACTGGACTTGCTACTCATTTTGGGCTATTTCCAGTGGAGGCCAGTTTTGCGATTCCTGCCATTTTCGAACATCACTCCCTTTTCCCTTCCTATGGTTTATCAGTATATATGATATACCGTTATCTTCGTAAATGTTTGTTCTATAATATTATCAAATAAAAAACAGTAAAATCTAATAAAGAAATGCCATTATGAGAGAGTTAAGAAATATGCATGAACTTAATATTCACTTGAACTCATCGCCATTTAATATTTTGCGAGAAAACATTTTAGATGCTGGCGAGAGAAAGAAGCGGATTTTCATTAGCTTTCCATTGCTATATTTCGTTTTCTGATAAATGAATCATAACCATGCATAAATTAGCGTTAACTAAAAAAATAACATCATCCATCGGGATAATTACCCGATGGATGATGTTATTTATTTAGTTAACGCTAATCTATGCATGGTTCTAATTCATTTAGCAGAAAATGAAATATAGCAATGGAAAGCTAATTAAATTCCGCTTCTATTGATATGTTGCATGTAAAAAGTCTTCACGCAAAATATCAAATTGCGATGAGTTTAAGTGAATATAAGTTCATGCATATTTCTTCAGAGTCTCATAATGGAATTTCTTTAATGTATTTTACAGTTTTTTATTTGATAATATTATAGAACAAACATTCACGAAGATAACAGTGTATCATTTATACTGATATGCCATAGTCTACTGTATTCATGGAACACTTTTTTACTTGCCGATACGATTGATGATGTTATTTTTTTAGTTAACGCTAATTTAGGCATGGTGGTAATTCATTTATCAGAAAACGAAATATATCTATGGAAAGCTAATGAAAATCCGCTTCTTTCTAGCGCTAGCATCTAAAATGTTTTCTCGCAAAATATTAAATGGCGAAGAGTTTAAGTATATATTGAGGTCATGCATATTTCTTCACTCTCTCATAATTGCATTTCTTTAGTGTATTTTACTGTTTTTTATTTGATAATATTATAGAACAAACAGTTACGAAGATAACGGTATATCATATATACTGATAAACCTTAGGAAGGGAAATAGGGGTGATGTTCTAAAATGTCAGGAATCGCAAAACAGGCCTCCACTGGTCATGGGCGGGTTGGCGCGGGGCACGAGTAGCAAGTCCAGTATAGAGTAGTCTTTGGGATCACTAATACCAGGAAGGCACCACAACATGCATGCAGGCGAGAGAATGCAGCATGCGCAACATAAATATCCATAGAAATTAGGAGTTTTATGCAAAAGCAGGAACCATTTATGCATTCAGAACATGCTGATGCCCAAAGTAACTAAGAACGTATCTTAGTTACTAGGCATATGCCCTTGGTAAAACCTGGCGTGGTGTATAATGTGATGTTGAAACCTTGTGGCTCTTCGGCCTTCGGTCCCAATCACATGGAAAAGCCCGTGATAATCCCTGCTGTCTCGCTGCTCAGCATGGATTTATTAATTAATGTTCTCCACTGAGATCTATTCTGACCTCCAAGCGCTGTATCCCATGACTGTATTGCTATGCAGGAGCCATAACACTTGTCTGGTAATGCGTTGTTCCTATAATAACAAATACAATGAGACAAGTTACAATACCAGCTAACAAATATACCTGTGGACAGTTCCAAAAACCAGACTGGATATCTGTCTCTACCGGCTACAAGTACTGGCTGTAACGACTACTGTAGCCTGCCATGCTACAAGCGTTGTGGCGCAGGTGTAGTAGCCACTTCCTGCCTCCATGTAGGGGACCCATGCACGCACATAAGCCTGAGCTGCCAACCTCCACCGCAGCAGCAGGTGGTGTTGGGGATTCATTGGACGAGTCTTTATGTTATCTTTCTTTGTGCGTGGAAAGAACAACTGCTGGTTTTTTTCTCCTTTTTTTTTTACATCTCAAAGGACTGGCCAAGGGCAAAAAAAATGTAACAAAAAGCCCGCATAGTTGCCAGTCTCTATAAAAAAGACAGTAAGAGAATATAAAAATGGGGGTTGGCCAATTTAGTTCGGGAGGCGTCTTGTTGCTCCTCTCTTGAATAGATTTAGGTCGTAGAAAGGAGGAAAATAGAAACAGAAAGAGAGTTGATATGTAAGATGTTTCTCTCAGTGAGTTGCACTGTGAATCTTTGCATGTACAAATATTAACTATTTAGAAATTTTAGATGCATTGTGGCCTATACTGAGAAGCGTCCGGAAGGTGCGAGTACTTTCAAGCTTTCTCATGGCTATAAGGTAAGATTTTTACCTGAGAGAGGGACAAAGGCGGATAAGGTTTTTTTTGTTGTTGTTTTTGTTTACATCACAAAGGACTGGCCAAGGGCACACAAAAAAGAGGTAACACAAAGCCCGCTTCGTTGCCAGTCCCTATAAAAAAGACAGTAAGAGAATAAAGAAATAAAGTTTTAGGTATACATAGTTCAGGCTATGGGGCAAGCAAGCATTGTGTCACAGCCGAATTGAAGCGTCACCACATGGAAGAATAAACCTAAACATCTCTGCACAATATTTCGTTCCCCAGCGGAATGTTTTGTCTCCCATGGCGGCGACGCAGCGAGCGGAATGAGAGCAGTGAGTCCCAATTAGAGCAATGTTAAGACACAGAACCCTTTGTTAAAATGCTGACATTCACACTCGTGGTTAGAATAAAAGAAAATTTCAGCCAACTTCTTTAAACAGGCTGAAGTGATAAAGAACAAAAATAAGAAATCCAGCTGCTCAGAAGAATCCTTGGTATAGTCATGCAAGATCTCTCTCTCTCTCTCTCTCTCTCTCTCTCTCTCTCTCTCTCTCTCAAATAGGAAGCTACAAGAGGCCGTGAGACCTATATACACGAGGTAGTTCCTATATCATCGCCATTCAAGGCGTCACACATGAAAGAAACGTTTGCGAACCCCTGCTCATGCGAATCATAATATTATAGCAGTGTAACCAAAGTGTGCGTCGCCAAGCCTATTACAACAAAGATGTAAAATAAAAAACAAGGAAGTAAACAAGGATGGCGACACAAATGCGGTCACACGTACTTACACACGTACGGTTGCGACAAATGCGACAAAATGCGACCGACACACGTACGGTCTGCCATGGCTAATGCACATGCACCTGATCACTTCACTCACTTCAGGCACCTCATATACACATCTCAAGGCCGTTTCTTACTATATGCGAGCTACGCGGTTGCACAGGGCCCCCGAAGCCACCAAGGGGCCCCCAAGCTGCCATTTTTTTTTTTTTTTTTAGAATCTAGTCTTTCCCTCTTAATTTAAAGTGCAGCATATTTAAAATGCATTTAAATATTACAGTCGTGCCCCCGGACCACCTTAGAGGGCTTGAAATCCCCCCACTATAGTTTTACAAAATAGGGCACCCAAACAGCATGTCCCATAGGGCCGCCAAAAGGCTAGAGACGGCATTGTTAATATACCTCCACAAAACTATGCCATGCTCTACAGGCGCATTTGGATTAAGACGCTTGGTGTCCTGAATTGTCTAGTACGTAAAGAAAAAGAAAAGGAACACTATCATCATCATCATCATCATCTAAACACATAGAGCCTACCAATACAATTTCAACGTAACATACAGAGGTGGGCGCGATACTTTTTTTTGGTAGTGCGATAACGATACTGCGATACTTTTTTCCCGCTAGTTCGATACGCGATACTCCGCTACTTTTTCGGATTTTCTTAAAACGATACGCGATACTGCGATACTCCGCTACCGATACTTTTTTTCTTAAAGCGATAGTATCGCAGCGATACTGCAATACCAAAAATTTAGCTTTGCGATACTTTGCTACCTAAGAAAACACTGAATTAGCCAAAAAAAGATCTATTTTACTTAAACTATACAGTTTAGGCACATTGAAACATTGTAATATATTTATTTTTAAACTGACAAATTTTATTTAAAATAAAAAACAACACAGGTCGTCTTTTAAGGCATCGCGGGAAATGTAAGCGATACTTGAGTTGCGATACTTATACTCCGCTACTATAGAATGCTTTGCGATACTGCGATACTGCGATACTTTTTGGGCGGTGCGATAGTATCGCAGTATCGCACTAAGGCCCAGTTGCAAGAAGGCCTTATCCAAGGTAAAGAGACAGAAGGTAAAGTCACCTCCCTTTTGCCGCGCTGGGGGAAGTGACGTCAATAAGAATTAAGAGGGCGAGGAGGAGGGTGAGAGTGAAAGAGAAGATGGAGGAGGAGGAGTAGGAGGTAGGGGAAGGGGTAGGAGGAGGAGAAGGTAAGGGAAGGGAAGAGGTATGAACATAAGAACATAAGAACATAAGGCATGGCCTTGCATGTCAGGTGGGAAATTAACTTTGCTTGTCCTGCTAAGCGGCAACAGCGGCACAAGCAAAGGGTCTCGTCTCCAGCTTGTGTGCTAGCTCTCTCTCTCTCTCTCTCTCTCTCTCTCTCTCTCTCTCTCTCTCTCTCTCTCTCTCTCTCTCTCTCTCTCTCTCTCTCTCTCTTCTAGTACACAATACTGATCAAGGTAAATAATATGGGTGGCTTACGAGAGAAGAGAGAGAGGAGAGAGAGAGAGAGAGAGAGAGAGAGAGAGAGAGAGAGAGAGAGAGAGAGAGAGAGAGAGAGAGAGAGAGAGAGAGAGAGAGTGTGTGTGTGTGTGTGTGTGTGTGTGTGTGTGTGTCAGGCGTGTCAGGAATCGGGTCGGCGGTGAGGCCTGTATGAGGCCATAAAATATTTGAACGGTGGCGCCGTTGGCGCGATACCCATTGACGTCATGCGCACAAAGGACTGATTTTGCCTCCACGCCCCGGGGAGGTGACGTTACCTTCTGTCTCTTTATCTTGGTCTTATCGTGCTCCCTATAGGTCCCGGCGTGAAAATTGCCGACACCTCTGGTTCAGAACTGCGCCATTTCTTCCCATCGTGGGCCCCATCGGGCAAAAAATTGTCGGGCGGAACCCCTACCGACGAGATGATCGATGAGCATCATATATTATTAAAAACTTCCATTGACATCATATCACATATTCATATGTGACACATTTCGATGAAGTCAACGCGTTACGAAGCCAAAAAGGCAGCTAATTTATACTTTTCAGTTGTTTCTGGTAGTCCTCGTTGAAAGAACTCAGTCAAGACCGTCAACAACTCTACATACCCATCGGTGTTCTCCCGCTGTTTTGACCGGAGGGTTATTTCCATTTCACCATAATCTTGATTTGAACACACAGACAGCCGTCGGAAATGAAAAATAACACAGGGGGTCTGGCTGGGGGGACGAAACTCCTAGCGAGGTTAGTACGAAAACAACGCCAGGTTAGGTTAGTCAACTTGCAGTGGGGTCTGGGGTGGGGGGCGAAACCCCTAGCGAGGTTATGTAAGAAACATGCCCAGGCTAGGTTACTTAACTTAATTACAGGGGGGTCTGGGGGGGGGCGTAAAGCCCCCTTAGCCAGTCAGATTACGAAAACAATGCCCAGGCTAGGTAGTTAACTAGTGGGGGGTCTGGGGGGGGAACGAAAACCCCTTGCGAGGTTATGTTAAGAAAACAATGCCTAGGTTAGGTTAGTTAACTAGCGGGGAGGTCTGGGGGGGAACGAAACCCCCCTTGCGAGGTTATCTTAAGAAAACAATGCCTAGGTTAGGTTAGTTAACTAGCGGGGGGTCTGGGGGGGAACGAAACCCCCCTTGCGAGGTTATGTTAAGAAAACAATGCCTAGGTTAGGTTAGTTAACTAGCGGGGGGTCTGGGGGGTAACGAAACCCCCCTTGCGAGGTTATGTTAAGAAAACAATGCCTAGGTTAGGTTAGTTAACTAGCGGGGAGGTCTGGGGGGGAACGAAACCCCCCTTGCGAGGTTATGTTAAGAAAACAATGCCTAGGTTAGGTTAGTTAACTAGCGGGGGGGTCTGGGGGGGAACGAAACCCCCCTTGCGAGGCTATGTTAAGAAAACAATGCCTAGGTTAGGTTAGTTAACTAGCGGGGGGTCTGGGGGGGAACGAAAACCCCCTTGCGAGGTTATGTTAAGAAAACAATGCCTAGGTTAGGTTAGTTAACTAACGGGGGGGGGGGGGGGGGACGAACCCCCCTTTGCGAGTTTTGTTAAGAAAACAATGCCTAGGTTAGGTTAGTTAACTGGGGGGGGGGGGGAACGAAACCCCCCTTGCGAGGTTATGTTAAGAAAACAATGCCTAGGCTCAGTGCGTTAACTAGCGGGGGGTCTGGGGGGGCAAAACCCCCCCTAGCGAGGTTAGGTTACGAAAACAATGCCCAAGTTTAGTTATTTAACTAGCAGGGGGGTCTTGAGGGGCGCAGGCCCCCCCGTTATGACAGGAGAGTATTGGTCAATAGGGAGTATTGGTTAAAACTGCATATTTACATCAAAATTTTTAAAACTTGGTGAGACATATGCGATATTTACCTTATAAGAAGTAATTTCTCTGAGTTGGGGAGTCCGGAACCGTCTTTGGCGCCAAATTGCAATGATTTTTTATTGCATCTGGTCTTGGTCTTAGGGTGGGTGACCCCTCCGGCATACCAACCTCGCCATGGCTCCCGACGTCGGATCCTCATGCCGATGGGGGCAAAATCAGCCGTTCATGAAACTTATCAATGAAGTATCACGACGGTCGGGCGCCCCACTCACTATCGTGTACTGGGTGGAAAATGACCACTTCTTGCAACTGGGCCTAAGTATCGCTCTCGCCCGCGGCCCACCTCTGGTAACATGCATGGCAACGCTGTAGTGTACACAGGTGTAAGCCCAGCCTGACCGCACCCTAGCCGCCATTTAGGAGCAGTCGCACTATAGTAGGTACAATACGAATGAATATCTCCATAAAACACTGTAATACGCAGTTGATGTGCCATGGAGGTCATTAGCTAGTATATCATAACATCTATCATAACATCATAATATCATCATCTATCATAACATCATCATCATAGCTAGCTACTATCATAACATCTTCCTCCCAGCTGCGTGAAGTTTCCGCTGGTTTATGAATACTCCTGTTTCAATATATACGCAGTTTTTGTAAATTACACTGTTGATCATGATCGGATTTCACCGCCGCCGCCCACCAGGACATCCGGAGGGCCTCACGCAACACGAAGGGGAAGCGCGGGAAAGTAACTCAGCCCCACTTATGGTACAATTTTCATGCAAATCCGTCCGTAACATTTTTGCGTAATCATTAGAACATAAGAACATTAGAAATAAGGAAGCTACAAGAGGCTGTGAGACCTACACGTGGTAGTTCCTGTTACTTAACACTACCTACATCCACCTTTCATCCCCATCCATGAAATTGTCTAGCCTCCTTTTAAAGCTCCCTATTGACTCCACACTATCTACCTGACGATTGAGTCCATTCCAATCATCTACCACCCTATTTGTGAACCTATTTATGATATATAACAAAGGAAACGGGAGTGTTGTGGTGTGAGTAACGTTATACACTCTCAGAAATAAGGGGTATATTAAGGGTAGAATTGTTACATCGCACCATCACTACCCTTTTTAAACCCTATGTCCAGGCTGGAGGGTAGATGCTGTCGATTATACCCTTCATCTACCCTTCTTAGACGATAGGGTTGGAAAAGGGTATATTTGCGTCGATCCGAAAGGGTATATTTGTAAGGGTAGAAAAAGGGTAGCAGTATTTCATCACTACAAACACCCTTTTTTTCTACCCTTTTCCTGCCCTTTTTTTCTAAGAGTGTAGATACTGTTAAGTCATTCAGGAAGGACGAATAGTCATATCCTGCTAACAAACAAATCCGTAATGTTGCTAACAAACAAAATGACAAACAGATAAAGAAACTGAACCGATCCTATAACCACAACCCTCTTGGCTTTTATGAACATGTATTGCCTTAATAATCGATCTTGTATGCCATCTGTAACTGTTGTATAACTGTGATTAATAACTGTTTCAATAAAAAATTTACAAAATATAAAAGGTATACTCTATTTCTTTTAACAAGGCGAAAATTCAATTCTATTTTAAGGTCTCATGCTAAAAATTATGTTTATATTTACTTGATAATATGATTAACTATGATAAAAATACAACTGAAATTAAGAAGAAGAGTAGTATTCCCTTCTCCTGGAATCAAATATCAGTCAGTAAGCAGCAATGGGGCAGGATTTTCACCTCGCTAGCAAAAAAACAGAGTAGGCAGTATAATAACTGCGTCTCCCTTTCTGCCACTGATTGTGTCTTGCTTTCTGATAACGATAATCAGTATCAGAATTATGAGCACTTGATGTGTCACGTCGTGACTGTGTACTGTATGTATGTATGTATAGTGAGGAAACGCCTTCAAGATAAAACTATCAATGCCCCGAAGACGACGTATTCTCTGAAAGCCCCTTGATACCAATCCTCCTTCTGGCTCGCTTTGTCCATTTCACTTCTCTGTTCTCCCTAAATCTCCATATATAAGAACATAAGAACATAAGAAAATAAGGAAGCTACATGAGGCCGCGAGACCTACACGTGGTAGTTCCTGTTACTTAACACTATAGCCTACATCCACCTTTCATCCCCATCCATTAATTTATCCAGCCTCCTTTTAAAGCTCCCTATTGACTCCGCACTGACCGCACCGTAAACCCCCAGTCTTCCTTCCACCTTCCCATCCCGTGAGCTACTGTATACCTCAAGGCCAAGATATTCTATTCTATTCAATTCTCTATTCTATTTGGCCTTGGTATACGTCGCAGGCCTATCCATCTACGGAAGGGGGTCGATCGAGGGGGCTTAATTCTGAATAATTCACTCCTCTGCTTCCCTGAGTGAATGAGTCCTGTGTGACGCTTCCCCTCCTTAATGTTGATAATTCAGTCCCTATCAGGTGCCAAGGGATTAAGCTCGATGGCTGCGATCATATATTTCTGCATGGGTGATAAGAGAGAACATAAGAACATAAGGAAGCTACAAGAGGCCGCGAGACCTACACTCTTAGAAAAAAAGGGTAGGAAAAGGGTAGAAAAAGGGTGTTTGTAGTGATGAAATACTGCTACCCTTTTTCTACCTTTACAATTATACCCTTTTGCAACCCTAAATATACCCTTTTCCAACCCCAAATATACCCTTTCTCAACCCTCTCGTCTAAAAAGGGTAGATAAAGGGTAGATGAAGGGTATAATTAGCAGCATCTACCCTACAGCCTGGACATAGGGTTTTAAAAGGGTAGTGATGGTGCGATGTAACAATTCGACCCTTAATGTACCCCTTATTTCTGAGAGTGTACACGTGGTAGTTCCTGTTTCTTAACACTATATACCTACATCCACCTTTCATCCCCATCCATGAATTTATCCAGCCTCCTTTTAAAGCTTATTGACTTCACACTAACCACCTGACGGCTGAGTCCATTCCAATCATTTACCACCCTATTTGTGAACCAGTTTTACCCTATTTCCTTTTTAAATCAACTACATCCTTCATCTTATTCTGTATTTATGTATTTATGTGTTCTTTTATTCTTGTACACCCCCCCCCCTTCTCTGTAATCCCCCTCTTTTCTTTAATAAGCTTGTAAACATGTAATCAATTGTAATGCTAAAAAAGGGGAACTGTGCCAGACATCAGAGGTCATATGGCACTATGGCAAAGCATAACAAAGGGAGGGGTTACGGTTAGGGAGAAAATTAAGAGTGAAACGGTGAGGGAAGGGGAGAGGAACGGGATGTTACAGCAGGATGGTTAAATCAAATGAAGGCTATGTAATTGTTGAAGGCAGGAGATTATAAATTGGGAATTGGGACAGGGGGGAATAATAAAAAAAAGGAAACTGTCAACATTCTTCAGTGGGAGCCGTAGGGATGGCGGTGCACATGCAAACTTGCGACCATGCGTAGTACACTCTTAGAAAAAAAGGGTAGGAAAAGGGTAGAAGAAGGGTGTTTATAGTGATGAAATACTGCTACCCTTTTTCTACCCTTACAAATATACCCTTTTCTAACCCCAAATATACCCTTTTCCAGCCCCAAATGTACCCTTTCTCAACCCTCTCGTCTAAAAAGGGTAGATGAAGGGTATAATCGGCAGCATCTACCCTCCAGCCTGGACATAGGGTATAAAAAGGGTAGTGATGGTGCGATGTAACAATTCTACCCTTAATATAACCCCTTATTTCTGAGAGTGTACACGATCCAAGCATTCTGATACTAAGGCTTAAATCAGGTTCATAGGAATACCTGTACAGAGGTTCAGATACCTGTTTTTCCAGATAGAAGACAGGATATAGGACCTCCTGCACCCACTCCTGATGAATGCCATTGCCCCTTACCCACGCTTGTCATACCCTTGACATTGATATATTTCTCTCCTCTCCCCATCCTTCGCTCTTTTGTATTCCGTTCACCCTTCACCGCCCTCATGCCTCTCCTACCATCACAGCCTCATGCCTCTACCCACACACACACACACACACACACACACACACACACACACATATACACCCACACACACACACTTGTGAAATTACATAAGAGAAAAAAAACTGAGTTTCAAATAATTATGTCTACCATCACAGCCTCATGCCTCTACCTACACACACACACACACACACACACACACACACACACACACACACACAACACACACACACACACACATATATATACACCCACACACACACACTTGTGAAATTACATAAGAGAAAAAAAACTGAGTTTCAAATAATTATGTCTACCATCACAGCCTCATGCCTCTACTACACACACACACACACACACACACACACACACACACACACACACACACACACACACACACACACACATATACACCCACACACACACACTTGTGAAATTACATAAGAGAGAAAAAACACTGAGTTTCAAATCATTATGTCTTTCCGCACAGAATAATGTACCAAACCAAGCTACAATTTTCTTCTCGGAATTCATACTATCAGGGTCTATCAGCAACATTATAAACACCTGCCTCTGCTCACCTGTATAGACTTGTGACACTTACCAGGAGCACACGAGGAGTGGGAGCGAGCGGAAGGTTTGCTACAAGTCCTCCGAACGTTCACCTTGGTACTGAGAGAAACCGACGCCGACAATGAGTTTTTTTACGCTGCCACGAATTTTACCCTACAAAGAACGTAAATTACCCTAGATCACTCTATAAGGGAAGAAAGACGCTTACATACATACATAATTATACGCATACATACATACAGGCCCACTTACATATGTGTTGACAAGATGGAACAGTAGGCTATAATATAGACTCAAATTAAGATTTTTTTCACTCTTACATTTAAAAAAGCATATAAATTACCCTAGATCATCCTATAAGGGAAGAAAGACGCTTACATACAGACATAATTATAACACTTACAGATGCATTGACAAAATGGAACAGTATATATAGACTCAAATTAAGATTTTTTTAAACTCTTACATTTAAAAAAGTACGTAAATTGCCCTATATCACCCTATATCACAATACTACTATAGAGATTAGGAAGAAAAGCGCTTACATTATATACGCATACATACATGCTTATAGATGTGTTGACAAAATAGAACAGTAGACTCAAATTATGATTTTTTAACACCTACTACATTTATCACAAAGATAACGGGATTTTGTAGTGTGTGTGTGTGTATGTGTGTGTGTGTGTGTGTGTGTGTGTGTGTGTGTGTGTGTGTGTGTGTGTGTGTGTGTGTGTGTGTGTGTGTGAGCAGAAACTGAACCAATTATATACAATACGAGTGTGGTTATGTACCAGTATAGCGTGTATATAGGGGGGGGGGCACTCGGCCATGCCCCCCCCTTTTTTGTCCCAGTAGGCCTAAATAAACGCCAATAGGCTCCAACTTAATAAAGAAAAGAAAAAAACATATCTGGAGATCTAAATAGCCTATTCGTATACAAAACAGTTGCCATTTTTGTTTTAGCCAAGATACATAAGCTTCTTTATATTGTTTTGCCATTGAATATCAAATTAAACAGTTAATATACCCCTCCGGAGGCCTCAAAATTACCCTAAAAATGATTGATTAAAAAAAAATATCCAGGGTGTAGACGCTCGAATTCTCGTTCTCGCCGTTCGTTCTCGCTTGCGTTCCTCCCCCTTGATAAAATCCTTGATTCACCCCTGTGTTCTCCCCACCCCAAGGATATACGCCACTATTATATGCACTGCGCAGGGTAGAGTAAAAGATGAGCGAACCTGGCCCGGTATTTATAATAAGGCTATGGGATTCCCATAAGGTTCGACATAACATAAAGTTGCCCATAAGATCTCTATGTTATGGAGCAAATTTCCGCCATAGCTATGGGTCTAGCAGTTCCTGCTGACATACCTTCCCGCTAAACGTAGCATTGACATTACCCTAAAATGTCTCTTAGATCATGAAATAACGCTTGAAATCAGTAAAATATGAGCAGTAAATTATGTGAGAACCTTACGAACTGAAAATAAAGCAATATTAAAGGATTAATTCATATATACGTGTAAATAAGATCCCGTAGAAAAGTTTTACGCGGGAACGATGTAAACACTTGTCTCTCCTCCCTATAAATAATATGTTGTATCTCCACAAGTAATGGTAGAAGGGTGACGGAAGGAAACACAACAGGTAAACCACGTAGTACAGAAGGGGAAAGGGGCAAAAGCCAGGGAGGGAGTGATGACCAGGCAGATACGGCAGTATACATATAGCTATAGGGTGGGGTGGGGTCACACCGAA
Source organism: Chionoecetes opilio (assembly GCA_016584305.1). Taxonomy (NCBI): domain Eukaryota; kingdom Metazoa; phylum Arthropoda; class Malacostraca; order Decapoda; family Majidae; genus Chionoecetes; species Chionoecetes opilio. The sequence goes on along the minus strand of JACEEZ010006003.1, from coordinate 237,508 downwards.
CAACAGTACAGCGTACTGATCACCGTACGAAGGCTACAACGCGAAAATTAATTCAAATTTCGCGCCACCATGCCACCACGGATGCAGCGCCACCCTCAGTGAACTACATGCGAGCAACAGGGTAGATTTCATGACTAAGAGGTAGGGTGGGGTGGGGTCACACCGAACTGGGGGGATCACAGTCAAAAATTTATAAAAAACCTTAAATGACCCTTATTATCTGAGTTAAGTATTCATGAGGGTACCATAGGTGGGCCATATTGTGAAGTTTGTTTTGGGCACAGTGTGCACTCTCTCAGGTAAAAAATTGATTTTTTATGAATATTTTTCCACTAATAGTACGGTGTCCCCCCACACCACCCTACTAGTATAATGCCGTATCTCTGCCTGATCATCACTTCCTCCCTGGCTATTGTTTCTTTCTCCTCCTTTACTACATGGTTTAACTTGTGTGTATCCTTCCGTCACCCTTCCGCCATTATATTTGGAAATATGATGTTATTTGGTAAATTTCTAGCGTTTGCCTATACTCTTCCCCTTGCCCCTTCCCCTTTGGTTGGCGCTGGCGGAAGAGTTGTTGAGCTGCCATGTTGACGGCTTATGTCAACATAAGGATCCTTATGGGACCTCCGGACATCCCCTAGCGCTTATGGGCAACTTTATGGGAAAACACGAGCACTTATGGAATTTTCGGTGACTTATGGCGAACTTCGCCATTTTGTCTGCTTATGGGAAGCCCATAAGCTATTATAAATACGGGCCCAGCTGGAGCGAATGCGTAGTTGTCTACCGTCAATAACACTATAGTCGCCACTGCACTAATGTCGCCAGGCGCCATATATTACGAATTTAGGATCAGTACAGATTTGTATGTGCCACTAATGAGACATGCACAGTAGTTTAAATTATATACGTGTCTTCAATGGCACATATACAAGTCAGTGTAGTGATGTTAAAATTCGTAATATTCGCCTGTAAAATTCGCCTGGCGACATTAGTGCAGTGGAGACTATAGTGTTAATAAATGACGGTAGTTGAGTTTAGATGTCAGGTATAAGAATGAATCATTTACCTGTTCACCCACTCTGACTGATAACGGAGGAAATATGACAGGTACGGCATGTTGTAACCTGCATACCATAGGCTAGCTATACATCCTACTGAGACTTTTCCTTTTTTTCCATAACAGATTAAAGCCGCGATAACAGCGTCAAACCAACACGCAGTTTTATCCATCAATTAATTGAATGTTTGGTAAGAGCATGAATGCCATAACTAGCGATACAAGAAGCTATTATTTTTCACTTTTTGAATTCGTGAAATATTTTTTTCTTCAGAAATGCAGAACAGTTACATCATATTGTTAATGTGTGAGAAGAAAACACTATAAACAATGGACGCCATCATTTTGCTATGAAAGTAATGATAAAATTAACTATTCAAGAGTCATGCGATTATCTTATAATTATGTAAAGTGATTTCTTGGATCACCCTCAAACTCATTTTATTTTATATCATTTTCACAGACTCTGCAATGAGGCAGTCTGTGCGTTCCCTAGACGCGCTCTTACTACCCTCAAATAGGGTAATTCCCTGACACTGCCGGCAGTCCCGCGTGCAGCATGTAGGCTACGTGCAGCTCCGTGTGTGCACAGGTGAGTTAGCGCGAACCTGCAGAAGAATAGAAAGTAACGGAAAGTCGTGCACACACACACACACACACACACACTGTGTGGTCTAGTGGAAACGTTTCCGTCTGGCGTTCAGCTGGACGCGAGGTCAAGCAAGGCCCGTCGCTCAAAAATGTCTTGGGGACAGTCCCAGCCCAACAAGCAGGTATACATAGTATTGTCCCTCTTCGAGTGTGGTGTGTGAGGTCCCCGCTTTATCCAAAGATCCTTCCCAAAGACATCCAAAGACAAACAAAGAAGGCCAAAGGCCTTCATAATACATGAAGAACGGCAAGTTTATCTGGCTCACCGTATTGACTTGCAAGGCCTCTGCTTGATGCATGCATGAATGTTAATGTTCAAACGAACATCTACGTGTATAAGGTTACTAAGTTCTGGGATCAGTGTTCTGTGCTACAGAAAACAAGTAAGGAGGTGGCGGTGGTATCACATGCATATTGAGTCATTAACATAAACTCCATTTAATTGTAATTGAAGATTATCGCTCATTAAAGACGGCTGAAAGTTTTTACGGTTTGATGTACGTGTTACATAAGAACTTCCCTTGACCTTCATGATAAGAAAGGTTTTCCGCGTGTTTGGCGTCATTCTTTGTAATTCTCTTCTCATTTATCTCATTTCTTTCCATGCAGCCTTGGCTCATTACCTTGGAGAACCGTTATATCATTTTGTAGGTTATACATTTTGAGGTACTACTCGTCGCTACATATGATGGACTAAGCAGTTAATGGTTTAGTTTGAAATATGTACTGCACAGCATGCGAGACACAAAGACACTACAATGGAGTCAGCCACCATAAGAACATAAGAAAATAAGGAAGCTACAGGAGGTCGCGATACCTACATGTGGTAGTTCGAGTTCCTGTAATCATCATATCATCAATATTGGTGGGTGTTGTGGCGAGAGGTGGAACGAGAGGCAGAGCTGAACATGTACTGTACGTTGAACTACGTTCAACTCCATGCATAATTTATGGTCCCGGGTAACATTTTTTCCCTATGGAGCCTCTCGATCTCTCATAACCAGTATGTAGGTAAATCTAGAAGTGGGCCTATGAAAAAAATTCCACATCACCCACTACCAATACCATGCCCAGGGGCGCCCACAGGCGGACGCACTGGACGCACGTGCGTCCACTGTAAGCAGAGCTTACCGAGAGGTGTCACTCGGGCGATATAACATGGCGCACCATTTTGATTTCATGGACGGCAGCGATCCTAGCGGAGGGTGCAGTCCCGGTGCACGCCCCGGTATTAAATTTAGGGGAACTCCCAATTCTGGGAACCCTGTAACCACTTCAGTTCATTATTTTAACGTAATATTACATATATTTGCGTCTTAGGGTATTGAAAAGGCACAACACCGTGCACAGTAATGATATAAGCATTGTGACACTTTTAGGCGAATTTTGGTGAAGAAGCCGTAAGAAGCCGGCTTCTTGCCGACTTCTCTCTCGCTTGCGTGCCTCGCCAGAACGGCTGACAGTTGCCAGCTTCTTGTCGGGGCTCGCCCGCTCGGCGATCACAGCTGATAGCTGTAAACAAAGCAACCACACAATGACGATTGATTGATTGATTTAATGCCAAAAAAAGGTGAATGTGCACACAATGACGAATTGTCATCTTCAACTCATATCCAACCACATCTTCTCTCATAAACATACTGAATTAAACGCAATGCTAGTCATTTCCACAATATATACCTATCAGCTGCTCTACCGTAGATAACACTATAGTCGCCAGTCACTTGCCACTGCACTAATGTCGCCAGGCACAATATATTACGAATTTTAGCATATCACTACTGATTTGTATGTGCCACTGAAGACGCATCCACAGTAGTTTATATTATGTACATCACACTACATGTCTTCAGTGGCACATACAAGTCTGTAGGGATGCTAAAATTCGTAATATATTGTGCCTGGCGACATTAGTGCAGTGGCAATTGACTGGCAACTATATAGTGTTATCTACGGTACCTTGTATATTCTTATACGTGGTCTTAAGGTAAGTCCATGCTTTTTAATGTACATCTGTGTGTTTACTTGTGTCCTGTTATCTGTAATACATTATTTCTACGACGATATTCACTCTATTACTAGTTCCGCCTGTCCCGCTGCTTTGCGAAATATTGTCAAGGCGCGAAATCCTGTAAACCTCCATTCATCGCTCTTATTTCACTGGTTTTACAGGTTAACTGCTGCCCTGATACATGTTACAAGCAGCATCGAGTCACTAGCTTCCCAGGAGAACACTTACAAGTACTAATAGTTACTCAAAAGCTTAAATTATCCACGTCAAAAACAGTCAGGAGTATGGTTTTTATCATGTATTATTTTATCAACTATTATTACTTGTAAGTGTTCTCATGGGAAGCTAGTGACTCATGTTGCCTGTAACGTGTATCGGGGCAGCAGTTAAGCTGTAAAATTAGTGAAATACGATAAATGAATGGAGGGGTCTACAGGATTTTGAACTGATAAGATTTCGCGCACCACCGCCACGTGTTGTTTTTCTCTGACGTCACGTATCGTGACGTATGAAGCGGAGAGAAGCCGTGATAAGCGGGGCCCAGGGCTCGCTTCTTCCGGCTTCTTACGGCTTGCCCAGCTGGGCCAATCCGTAAGAAGCCGGCTTCTTGAAAGTGCCTCGCGTTAACAGAAAACGCAAGCTGCAAGAAGCCGGCTTCTTACGGCTTCTTCACCAAAATTCGCCTAAAAGGCGAATTTTGACGAATTGCTCCATCCGCATAGCGCGGCGCCACCTGTTCAAAATCCAAAATGGCGCGGCCCGAGTGACATCTCTCGGTAAGCTCTCTGGTAAGCTCTCTGCTGTAAGCCTCCAGACATGTGTGGGCCCCTATAAGGGCCCCCCCTAGGGGCCCCTATGAGGCCCCTTATGAGGCCCTATGAGGCCCCAAAATGCACCTAAAATTGATCAAAACTGCAAACAAAATCAGGGAGGGCTTACAGCGCCCCCCCGGACCCCCCAGCTGAGTAGGCTCGCTTCGCTCGCCACCCACACCCATCAACAGTGGGCCCTATATAATATGTGCGTCCACTACAGGTATCTCTGTGGGCGCCCCTGACCATGCCTCAAAGTCTACCTAGACTTTGCCAAGGCTTTTGACAAGGTAGATCATGGAATTCTCCTCCACAAACTCAAGAACCTTGGCATAACTGGCAGAGTAGGGAGATGGATCCACAGTTTTCTTACCAACAGGCACCAAGTTGTCACCATAAATGGTAAACAGTCATCACAGTGTCAAGTCATAAGTGGTGTTCCCCAAGGATCTGTGCTTGGCCCATTATTATTTCTGATCATGATATCAGACATTGACACAGATCTCAGATATTCCACTGCTACTTCATTTGCTGACGACACCCGTATACGGCATAAAATAAAAACATCCCCAGACATCGATCTACTGCAGTGGGACCTCAATACAATAATAGAGTGGGCTGAAAAGAACAATATGGAATTTAACGGGGAAAAATTTGAAGTTCTGAGTTATGGCAGAAATACCTTTATAAAGACCACCACTCAATATATGTATCAACACCAAACCATACAAACATAAGACTTCACAAAAGACCTGGGAGTGTATATGAGCAGCGATGGAACTTTCTCCCTACACTACACCACCATCACCCAGACAGCGCGACAGCTAACAGGATGAGTCCTGAGAACATTCCGTACAAGCGAGGAATCCTGCATGCTGACGCTATGGAAATCTTTAGTAAGACCAAAGCTAGAGTACTGCTGCCGACTGTGGTCACCCTACAAAATAAAGGATATCACCCTGCTGGAAGCACCACAAAGGACCTATACCAACAAGATATATGGTGTCCAGCACCTCAACTACTGGGAGAGGCTGCACAGACTGGGCCTCTACTCTCTGCAGCGCAGACGAGAGGTACATCATAATCTATGTCTGGAAAATCCTGGAGGGTCTGGCTCCAAAAGTAGGTATGGAGGAAAACAAAAACCCTAGAAGAGGCAGGCTGTGCTATGTACAGAGTACAGTCACTCCACCTAAATCGCGAACACACAGGCCTCGGATCCTCTCCTTCCATTTCCTTTTCGTATTTTCCAATAAATTATCGTTCATATTCTCAAAGTCTGTACAATGCATTCCTCCTCCTTCCCCTGGGATGTTGTTAATCCCACGGGGGCCATCTCTCCCTCCCTCGCCATCTCTCTCTCTCGCTCTCTCGCTCTCTCGCTCTCTCGCTCTCTCGCTCTCTCGCGCTCTCGCTCTCGCTCTCGCTCTCGCTCTCGCTCTCGCTCTCGCTCTCGCTCTCTCTCTCTCTCTGTCACGTCACCTTTTTCTTCCCTCCCATTCCTCTTAAATTTCAGTAACCCTTTCTCCCTTTCTCCTTCCTCTACTCTTTTGTCTCCCTCCCTTCTTCCCTCCCTCTCTCCCTTCCCTTACCTGCTTCTTACAACACCTGTTCCTCCTACCTGGTGGTCCTTCTGTCTCCCTCCTCCCTTCCCTCCCTTCATCTTTTCCTTTCTGTCTCCCTCCCTCCATCCATCCTTCCTTCCGTCCCTCCTTCCGTCCCTCACTCCTTCCCTCCTCCCTATCTCTCTCCCTCTGTTAGAGCTGTTAAACTGTCATTAGTGTAATTGCGAGACTTAAAACTATAATTACTATTCATTAACACCTACTGCTAAACAAGGCAATACTACCACCACTACTGCTACTACTATTACTACTGCTATGCTATGTTTGGCATAGCAGTAGTAAACTAGTCATATTTGAATCGATCGTATATTCTAGAGCGAGAGAGAGAGAGAGAGAGAGAGAGAGAGAGAGAGAGAGAGAGAGAGAGAGAGAGAGAGAGAGAGAGAGAGAGAGAGAGAGAGAGAGAGAGAGAGAGAGAGAGAGAGAGAGAGAGAGATTGATTGATTGATATATTTATTTGGCCATGTAGTTTTGTACATATGAACATATTACATATAGTGATAAAGCCAGGTCCAATAAGCCGAAGCTTTTATAGGACCTGAAAGCTATAATACATAATAGCATAGCAAGGGACTGGTCAGGCCATTTTGAAAATATAACATTTTATGGATGATAATATGGAAGTTAACAATAGTAAACCAATCATTTTAAATGCATAAAAAAAAAAAATCTTAATAACCATAAAAAAAACCAAAAAAAAAAACACAATATGACATTTATGGTTGTAAAGAGTTTATAAATTTTCATTGTATTTGTCAAGCATGCTCTTTATCAAGTTACGTTTGAAAGATTTTAAGTTTTCATCAGTAATAAAATGTTCTGGTAAGTTGTTCCAGCTTTTAGTTCCTCTTGACAAGATACTCTGTTGTGCATGTGATGTCCTGCACAATGGTATACGTAAATCATGTGGTCTTCGGGTTACATTGTAGGGTATTGCTCTAAAGCCAAGGTCTAAAGGTAAAGAGTGTATGGATTTATGTACAAAAAGATTGGTTTGAAGGAGTATGATATCTGGAAGCTTTAATAACTTGAAGTCTCGGAAAATACTGATGGTATGGTCATAACGATTTTTAAAGACATAACACGTAACAACTTTTCTGACTAATAAAGAGGCTGTCAATGAAGGTTTTATAGGCACCTCCCCAAAAAGATGAACAATATAAAAGATGTGGATATATTAGGGTAAAATAAACTTGTAGTAAACATTTTACATTCAAATAGTGCCTTAGTCTGTAAAGTATGCCTGTGTATAACGATATCCTAGATTTCACCATATCAATATGTTCTTTCCATTTCAACTTATTATCTATATATATCCCTAGAAATTTAAATTCGAAAACCTCATGTAATGATAGATTATTTATCTTTATTTGTGTGTGTAGCCCTACTGGCTGAGTCATAAGGGGACTGGAAACCATAAAGCAGGTTTTATTATATTTAAAGTTAATTTTGTTGCTCTTAATCCAATTTGAAACTTTATTTAATTCTTCATTCAATGTAATTGTAATATTTTCAAGATTTTGGCCTTGAATGAAGATTGTGGTATCATCAGCGAAAGTATGATTCAAGTTTATTACTGCTACGAATGATGTCATTTATGTATATTAAAAAAAGCACAGGACCAAGAATTGAACCCTGGGGTACTCCACATGTGATGTCATTATAAGGAGATGATGTATTATTATATGATGTATATTGCTTTCTATGACTTAAATAACTTTTGAACCAGTTGTGAGCACTACCACGTATTCCATAGATAGATAATTTGTGTAATAAGATTGTGTGAGAAATTGTGTCAAATGCTTTTGTGAGGTCACAAAAAACTGTTTTTTGTAGCATTTTATTGTCCAGTGCATTGTAAATGTTCTGACAGATATGGTAGACTGCTAATTCAGTGGAAACTGGGGACGGAATCCACGTTGAGTTGGAGTTAAAATTGAGTGTTTTGAGAGGTAACCCATTATCTCATTACCATTACTTTTTCAAAAACTTTACTAAAGCTTGGCAATATTGAAATTGGTCTATAATTTTGCATTAAAGAATTGTCACCTTTCTTGAAAAAAGGGACAATTCGAGCAATTTTCATTCGATCTGGAAAGGTACCCTCTTGAAATGATTTATTTATAATGAATACTAGAAATGGTGAAATTATTTCAGAGCATTCTTTTATTATTTTCATATTTATTTCATCATGGCCAGGAGATGTAACTTTCATATTTGCAATTACTGATTTGATTTCAGCTGGTGTTGTAGGTCTTAAATAAAAGAAAAGGGAGTGGTTCTGGAAGATATATGTTAAATGGCTCTTGTGTATCTTGAATGTTATTAGCAAGTGTGCTACCTATACTGCTGAAATGATTATTAAATGACCTAGCCACATTTTGATTATCAGTGACTGTATCGCCATTGACAAGAAAAGAAGGTGATATCCTAGTTTTATTTTTACCCAGTAGGTTGTTGATTAGGTCCCATATTTTTTTAGGATCCCCAGCATGATCTGTAAATCTAGTTTTATAATAATTTTCTTTTGCTGTTCTTATTGTTGCCGTCAATTTATTTCTAAAAGATTTAAAAGTATTTTTATATGTTAAAGGCCATTTTGCATATAGCTTTTGTAGTTTATTCCGTTGTTTGATCAACTTTTTAATAGGTGGTGTAATGTATGGTTTGCCTTGATGCTTTTCTTTGATTTTTGTTGTTTTCAATGGAAAGTGCTTATTGTACAATTCTAAAAACCTATTCATATATTTATCAAAAAGATCATTTACATCACAATCCAATGCATTTGTATTCCAGTTAAATTTTGCTAAGTCATCTTTGAAATCATATATTTTTTTAATGTCTAGTTTTCTTTTTGTGAAAGTCACTGTGTTGGAAGTATAACTATCATTGACTACTGAAAAATAGCTATAAATAGGGAAATGATCACTAATTGAGTTAAATATTATCCCACTTGTTAAATAATTATCAAAATTATTAGTCCAGATATGATCAATGATTGTGGCCGAATTTCTAGTTACACGTGTTGGTTTATTGATTGTGGAAAGAAGTAGTAACTATGGAACATATTTATCAAAAATTTTAGCATTTTTTTCATTATGATTTAAAATATTAATATTAAAGTCTCCCATAATATAAATAGGTGTCCTAGAGGTTGATAAAGTGGTAATGATATAGTTAATAGATGCAATAAAATCATCAATATTAGAATTAGGGGGTCTATATATCATGCCAATAATAAAATTGTGTGGTTGGGTAATTTCAAGGAATTCAATGTGAGCAAATTGCAAAGAAACTTCTCTAATAGTATTGGCCTGAAACATTTTGTGAAGATAGATGGCAATACCTCCACCTTGTGTATTCTTATTATTGAAGTAATTATCATAACCTTCGATGGGAAAAAGTTGACAGATAGCATCACTGAGGCGAGTTTCACAAAAACCTAAGACATCAAATTTCATACTAGTTGCATAAATACATTGCTCAACACAACTATCTATATGAAGAGGTAAACTACTAATATTAAAAGCTAGTAACTTTAAACCTGAAGGGGATTCATTGATCATTCTATTAAAGTCATCACAAAAGAAGTAATTACAGGTTGGTTTATACATGCTGCAATTAACAGGAAAGTTGTTGGTTGCATTATCATTGTCAGCATGTTCAAAGGGATTGTAAATCATATTATCAATAATGTGTAAAGGGAAATTGTGTTGTACATTATCATTAAATAAAGTAAGGAGATCATTATTGTTCAAACTAGCAAAAGGAAAGGAATCTTGATCCACAAAATTATGGATTAAATAATCTAACTGAATTTAGGTTACTTATCTTACTAACAAGGCTTTAACGCCCCTTCCGTGGGCGTAAATTTGTTTTTCCTGTGGTATCCTGACCCTGGGACAGCATCGGGGAAGCCGTCGGTAGAGTCCCCGAGGAACAGGCACCCCTAGCCGAGCTATCCCCATCAGGTCCAGCTGTCACAGCTAGTCCGGAGGGGCCACTTGCAGGTTCCACAGATCCAAGAGGGTCCTGGGCGCCGGCTAAGGCAGCAGATCCACCACTGACGACACTAGAAGAGCCACCAACCGTATCCTTCCTAGCGCCGGTAGCGACAGGAGCGGGAACAGCGCCACCATCCGTGACGTCAGCAACCACTGCTTCGCTGGTGTTCCGGTTGCCTCTGGAAGTGCTTGCCATGTCTATTATATTTGCGTAAATATTCTTGTCTTTTATAATTAATTTTGTGTGGCGAAAGTAAGCTACCTTGCCTTCACTCTTTGCTTGTTTTAATAGAGGAAGTTGCGCTCTCTTGATCTCTTGTGAGGCGGGACACAGGTCTTCATTTATGTAGATACGTGATCCCCGAAGCTTTGCGACGTTCCTCATGACTGCTTCACGGTCACAAAACCTTGTGAAGCGAGCAATGATGGCACGCTGGCGATTCGGATAGTGTTGTCCTACTCGATGTGCTCGTTCTAGTTGTACATTTGGCAGCTGCAGTTTATTTTCAAGTAGATGGCTAACTTTCTCAGCTGATTGCTCCCATGTTTCACTTGGGTCCTCTGTAATGCCAACGAATTGTAGATTATTTCGTCGGTTATAATCTTCTTGATAGTTATAACGGTCCTTCAGTACTTCTATAGATTTATGACTTGTTTGAAGATCTTCAGAGAGTTTGGAAACAAGTAGTTTGTCGGTTTTGTTTTCCTGTTTCAATTGATTCAATTGGTGTTTCAGGTCATCCACTTCATTTTGGGAAAATTCCAAACTTGTCTTGAAGTCTTGTACAGTTGTTTGTAGTAGTTTGTATTGTTCACTAACCTCCTTTTTAAACATTTCCATGGCACCACGATAGGCTTGTTCTTGTGCTGCTAGCAGTACTTTCAACACAGAAGTATCCATTGTGGGCCAGTTAGTCGAAAATAGGTAATCCGGTTGTGATAACAGAGCGACCAAAACACACGTCCGTTCGCAATGAAGTTCGCTTGTTGAGAGAGAGAGAGAGAGAGAGAGAGAGTATAAAATTTTTGTAGTATAAAATTAAGTGAAACAAACTATTGATTAAAGAAAGTATATTAATCATATTAATACGAAGTTCGTGTGTGCGTGTGTGTGTGTGTGTGTGTGTGTGTGTGTACTGACTGAAGTGCTGGTGAAGGCTAAGTGACTGCACATTTCCACTACATGCTTTATATATGGGTCCTGGCCCTGATATCTCCACTTAGCTTATAGGATGTAAATGGATCAGAAAGCCTTGCTTGAGGCACAAGAAGGATAAAGTTTTTAGCACCTTGAGACGTCACCTTATTAAAATGTCTTTAGTGGTTGGTTTGTGCAGGAGTAAAACCCATAATTACCAGATTAGCTCTCTCTCTCTCTCTCTCCTCTCTCTCTCCTCTTCCTCTCTCTCTCTCTCTCTCTCTCTCTCTCTCTGACACTATCACACAATGAGGAATATACACATACATAATGTAAAATTAAAAATACTTTAATTATAGATATTTCCAAACAATATTATTGGCTACATTCACACATCTACGCGCGCGCGCACGCACGCACGCACGCACGCACGCACACACACACACACACACACACACACACACACACACACACACACACACACACACAGACACAGACACAGACACAGACACACACACACACGGACCCAGTTGAAGGGCTCAATGGAAGGAGGAAGGGAGGGAAAGAGGGAGGGAGCTGTTAAATTGTCATTAGCTGTTGGTGCGGGATTTAAAACTATAATTACTCATCAGGGAGCTATAAAGTCGGGAAGGTTTGAAACAGGTGTGGCTACTTAGGGGGGGTGGAGCGGGTCTCTAAGAGGAGACTGAGCGAACATTTGTAGACAAGGAAAAGATTTGAGAAATTGATGGGATTGCCTCGCCCCAAGTGCTCGCGAAGTTCATTGGGTGACTGTACATGCGCCTCCTCTAAAGGACTACAAACCCTCATACACCACAGCTTCTCCCACAATGGTGTACGGCTCTTCAATTGTGCCCCAAGACACATTCGGGACCTAACGGGCGTCACCACGGACACCTTCAAACATCACCTTGACAAGTGGCTGGCTGACATCCCAGACCAACCACCCACGCCAGGCTACAGTAGCTCCCATGACAACACTTTACCTTCAGTGGTCCTGGAGGCAAGGAACAGGGAGCTACATACTACACCTGGAATGAGTGGAGGCCCACCTCAACTCCGCCGATAACGGGCAAGATTCTTTAAAGGTATCAAAAGTATAATGGTTGTTCGAGGCTGGGAAGTTCAACAGGTAACAAGCTACCTACTTTGATTAGTGGTTTGTGTATCTCAAAGGAAATTTTTTTCAATACGAAATGCGGCAAATTCACGTTAACGAAAATAAGGAAATATTACCTGTAGCTACCATGGGTGTCGCCAAGGATAGTACATAGATCCTTGGGTGTCGCGGAAATTGATATAAAGAACTGCTGATTCTGCGGCCAGTAGTCTGAAAGCTTGAAACTCGATCCTCCTTCATTAATATCAGCCTGCTTATTACGCTTGTTAAGCCTCGTTATTATGCCTGCTTACACACGTTATACGTTATACGTTACACACAATCAGGCCTATCAATACCCTATCCAAGGCCAATGAAAAGAGTCTATTCCTTTGACCTTGACCCTATCTCCATCATGGCAGGAAAATAACTATGGATGCGCATGTAAACAAACCACCGTTCATAAGCAACAAGCGAGGTCATCAACAGCTTGTTAGATAGTTCGGCGGCAGTACAGTTCGCAGCGGCCCTCACTTCATGCGTGACATAACATACTGACTGTAACTAACATGACATATTAGAAGACAGAATAAGAGAAGTCAACAACTCAAGACCCAGACAGCAAGAAGACACATCAGGGAGTGCCGATAAAAAAGGCCAAACTCCGGACCCACAAGTGAACTGAGCCGATATTCATTCACCGGGCGAGATAATACACTCATAATCCGCCATTCACGTCATAAAAAGTGGTGAATTATATGGATTAGTCTGCTTTATGCTTATCAGAAAGAAATATAAAAAATAATCGCTTGTGTTATTGTGGGTGAGCCGATGTAGTGAGTGGCGGACTGTGGTGACTGTTTTGAGGGTGTTGTGTGAGTGGTGCTGGGGCTGTGTCTGCATATATAACGTTAAAAACACTATGAATATACTGAAGAGCCTCTTTACATACCGCAATGTGAAGATACTGAAGCCAGGTGAGTTCCGTGTGGTGTGTTTCAGTGTGTGTTGGGCAGTGTGAGGTGACACAGGGGGGCAGCGGGTCACTGCCCGGACGGAGGTCTAGTGCCAGGCAAAAACACAAGTGTTCCCTCCTGCCCCGTGACAACCCCGGCCACGGTGCCACCACATCTGTAACGAACCATGGAGGTTAGCGACGTGCTGGTCTCTTTACGGTATACTTTCGGTATTGGGCACTAAAAAAATTGGTAAATATGCAGTTTCAACCAATAACCCTATTGACCAATACTCTCCTGACATAACTGGGGGGGGCCAGCACACCCTGCCCCCCCCCCCCCCCCTGCTAGTTAACGAACCTAACCTGGGCATTGATTATGTAACCTAACCTCACTTGGGGGGCGTCCGCCCCCCAGACCCCCCTTGTGTTATTTTTTATTTCCGGCGGCTGTTATAGGTATTAGAAATACTCCTTATGGGTCACCCGAAATGTACCAAAAACCGGTTTTTGGTATACCTGATACCAAAAACCTTTTTGGTCCATACCAAAAACCAATTAATTGTTGAATGAGCAAAGATTTTTTATTTCATAATCGTCGCATGTATCAATCTAGTGTAGATCAGTTTATATATAAAGCGTGAATCAAAACTACACTTATATTATTCGTGTAGGGAGGTTTTTGGCATGACTTGTGTGGGTTTTTGGCTTGGGCGTTATGAAATACAGAATAAAACACAACTCATGTCATACAGAATCAGGAATTGCTATCAAACTATAGAACACAGTTGATGATCGTATATTAATTTTGGACATGCACGTGACTCATGCAGCATATGCGTCGTTCATAATATTGCCGTTATTTAGTGAGCGCCTGCTAAAAACCTGGCTGTGCTACCAAAAACACACACAATATCCTTGCCCTTCAAATTCATCGCTAATAATGACTCGCCTAGACTAAACCTGAAGATCGAATATGCAAATATATATATTTTAAAACTGGATATCACCCACTAAATTTTTGGTATCAGGTATACCAAAAACCGGTTTTGGGTATATTTTGGGTGACCGCTCCTTATGATGAGAACGAAACGTTCAGGATACTTAAAACCACCGATCGGGTATTGGTTTAAACTGCACTTGTACCAAAAAAATAGTATTTAACTAACATCATCGTGTAGATCTTTTGGTTCTGCGTACTCTGAACCATGGTGCAATTGAATAATAATGGTGATTGATATACTGTAAAGTTAGGGAAATAATCAGATAAGGTTAGATTAGCTTAGAGGTGAGTTTGTTTGAGTAACATGTTATCACTAGCCGCAAAGCCGCCCTCCGGGCGGACTTTTTGGCTAGCTCCTGTGGGAGGCTATTGGTGGGCCTCGGCCCACCACCTGTGTTTGGTGGGCCTTCGGCCCACCAAACACAGATAGCCCCTTCTAACTTTCCTGAAATCATGGATGTAGAAATGTATGTATTAACGCCTTACCCATCACCCCCCACCCATTACCCATCACCCCCCACCCATTCACTCACCCATTACCCATCACCCCCCACCCATTCACTCACCCATTACCCATCACCACACACCCATTCACTCACCCATTACCCCCCACCTATTCCCTCACCCATCACCATCACCCCCAACCCATCACCCCCCACCCATTCACTCACCCATCACCCCACACTCATTACCCATCACCCCACCCATTCACTCACCCATTACCCATCACCCTACATCAAGGTTTCCTCAATTCTCGCAACCCACATTTTTTTTTCGCTAATAGGCTACTAAAAATAAAATAAAAATAAAAGTGATCGGATCATCTCATAAGTGGGCTTATAATGTGCCCCTGGTCGAGCTGGCTCCAAAACTGTGGCATGTGACGGGATTGTGCCACGGGGGGCGGAACTTAGCGCGGACACACACACAGACAGACACACTTTCGCTTATATTATCATAGAAGAAAAAAAGGAAATTATCAATACTACAGTGCGAAGCATAGTGGGATTTGCAGGGCATGCCGGGAGGGGGGGGGTAGAGGGGCGGTATTATTCCATATGAACACCGAATTCACTTTCGTGGACGAAACTATTTTTTTTCTGGTGAGTTTTGATGTGTTTTAAATTAATCTGCTAACCGTTTCTGTCGCTTTTTTTTTTTTTTTTTTATATATATATAATATATATATATATATATATATATATATATATATATATATATATATATATATATATTGTTAGGTATAGGCTATGTTAGGTTCAGTTAGGTTCAAATTGTATTTTTGTCTTGTTCCAAACCACTAAAAAAACAAAAACAAAAAAATTATTTGCGACAGAAACGGTTAGCAGATTAATTCAAAATATCAAAACTCACCAGAAAAAAAAGAGTTTCGTCCACCAAAGGAAGTTCGGTGTTCATCTGGAAATGTACCGGCAGAGCGGGCGCCTTCCACACCTGTGAACAAGCATTGATATCTGCCAAAAACTAGTTCCAGATTAATTCAAAACACATAAAACTATTCAGGAGAAACAAAGTTTCGGCCTTGAAATCGGTGGTGCCCAATAACGAAAATGAACCGTCTTCTCACCCTAATGACAACATTCCCGAGGTCTCACGAGCGGCTTTGACTGCAATTCTACTTTTGCACTGCACTGTGTCTACTATAGTCTATTCACTTAAGCTGGATTCCTGGGAGCGGCTCGATGCCTAGGCGAGTATGTAACGACGTCGCTGATTGGCTGATAGACTCGGGCTGGGTGGCGATGGTGGTGGTACTTGCCTCGCCGCAACCCAAAACCCTTGCGTTGCCTCAGAAAAATATTCATATTTCTTGGCTTTACTCATCTCTTACACAAGATAGGCCTATTTTGTTTGCATCAGTAAATCAGGCAGTGATTGTTCAACAACAACACGCCATTCATAACTCAATAGGGTAAAAAATAAAGTCATGACTGACTATCACAAGAGTAGGCGGACTTTTAGGTTTTCAGTGCATTGAAATGTTGTACTCCTACCCGATATAACCAAGCTACCAGATAATAGTTATGAAAGCTGAGCCTACCATCGTGTTCATAATACATTGCTGCATATCATGAGCATAAAAAAATTACAGTAAGACTACACTAATATTAAGATAAAGGAAAGTAAAAGAGTGTATAAACATTATTTCTTGCTTATTTTGCTTCAACTCGCTCTAACTCCATAAGTTTTGGTCACATTCAATTTTCAAGAACTGTTTCAAAATCCTTATACTTTTCCGCTTCCTGTGGTATGTAGCACGTACCAATAAGGAAAAGAGTAGGTGGTCAAAATGGCTAAGAAAGTTAAAACTACTACTGCAAACTGGCACAGTGACGGGTGAGCATTGCTTCCTATATAGGAGAGACTGTTTTCGGGAGAGCTATCAGAGGCTCCACCCGTCACGGCACCAGTTTGAAACAGTTTAACTTTCTTAGCCATTTTGACCACCTACTATTTTCCTTATTGGTACGTGCTAAATACCACAGGAAGCGGAAAAGTATAAGGATTTTGAAACAGTTCTTGAAAATTGAATGTGACCAAAACATATGGAGTTAGAGCGAGTTGAAGCAAAATAAGCAAGAAATAATGTTTATACACTCTTTTACTTTCCTTTATCTTAATATTAGTGTAGTCTTACTGTAATTTTTTTATGCTCATGATATGCAGCAATGTATTATGAACACGATGGTAGGCTCAGCTTTCATAACTATTATCTGGTAGCTTGGTTATATCGGGTAGGAGTACAACATTTCAATGCACTGAAAACCTAAAAGTCCGCCTACTCTTGTGATAGTCAGTCATGACGTTATTTTTTACCCTATTGAGTTATGAATGGCGTGTTGTTGTTGAACAATCACTGCCTGATTTACTGATGCAAACAAAATAGGCCTATCTTGTGTAAGAGATGAGTAAAGCCAAGAAATATGAATATTTTTCTGAGGCAACGCAAGGTTTTGGGTTGCGGCTAGGCAAGTACCACCACTATCGCCACCCAGCCCGAGTCTATCAGCCAATCAGCGACGTCCTTACAAACTCGGCTAGGCAGCGAGCAGCTCCCAGCCCAGGAATCCAGGCTTAAGTGAATAGACTATAGTGCTGCTTGATCTGACATATTTTGGTAAAACTGCAGTTTAATACAATACTTACTCCCTATTGACCAATACTTTCCTGATCAGACCAACCGCTAGTTCATTAACCTAACCTGGACATTGGTTACGTTACCAAACCTAACTGGGGATCTGTGCCCCCCAGACCCCCTTATGTTATTACAGTAAACCCTCTATAAATCGGACCAATTGGGGGAACCCCGTCCAGACTATCCAAAAGTTTGGATTCCCCGAGGGTTAAAAAACTTGTGTATGCCTTGTATGTATGTATATGCTTTTTATGAGCAGCATCGATCTAATTAATGTTTTCTCATTCAGTGCTTCTTATCTTTTTTGTGCAGGCCTGATATGTGACTGTAACAGAAGCTATGCCGTGGCCTCGCCGCCACACCTCGAGCCGGGCTTGTTCAAGCCACAGAAGGTTCTGATCCTGACCAAGCTGTCCCGATATGAGTACGAGAAGCGCCGCCACCCTGAACTCACTGAGAAGCAGCTAGAAAAGTGCCTAAGTTTAAGAGGATCAGATTATAACAACTTGTTGTATCACCATTACATACACAAGGTAGGATATGTGGCATTAAGTCATTGTTGTTTGGTGGGGAGGGTTATAAACAGTGTTCAGGATGCTGCTGTTACTGTCAGTACATAACAGCTGCAGGGGAGCAACTGTATCATGGGATGTAAAATTGTGAGATTGAGATGTGTGTGACTACATTAATTTTTTGTAAAATTTGATAATTTATGTAGAATTTACGACTTTTTGTAAAAAATCTATTTGTTTAAAAAAAAAAATTGGATGTGAAAATATACATTTTATTTTTTAGAGGCAACTGCTCTGTGTTGGTACCACTCGACTTGTTTGGTGGAAGGCCTTGTGTATAAAAGAAAATTACTCTTGCTCTCTCTTCCAATACTTTCCCGCAAATCCATAAAACAAATCATTTACTATAATTATGTAATGCTTCCGTATGCTTTACTTATACTACATTTTAGTATACTTTAAGTAAAGTTTAGTTTATATATTGGACTGGGAACAATTCTATGAAAAGAATACTCCTATGAAGATTGAGGTGAAGAATAATATGCTGTTACTCGTTACATCTTTTAGGGCGTTGAGAATACCGTGAATAGTACCTTCGCTGCTGCCGGGATTCAGACGAGAGTAATCTATCGCTTTGACTACACTGACCCCAACATTGAGTGGGCGGATGCCATTGTGACCACAGGGGGCGACGGAACATTCCTCCTCGCTGCTTCCAGAATCCCAGACAGAGACAAGCCTATCATTGGGTTTAATTCAGATCCAACGAGGTCTAAGGGACAGTTATGCCTACCACAAAAATATTCTGTTGAAGTTCAAGAAGCCATTGATAAATTGTTGAAAGTAAGTATGCGTAGTAGTAGGAAATGTCGTGCCGTGTGTATTACTCAGCATTATTTGATGTCTTCTTGAATATGAATACAGTAAACCCTCTCTAAATCGGACCTCTTTACTCCGGATATCGGATAAACCGGTCTCTTTCAGGGCTCCGGACACTTATTTATAAATCTGACAAATCCGGATTATAAGGCAGGAATCCAGACACTTATTTATAAATCTGACAAATCCGGATTATAAGGCAGGAATCCGGACACTTATTTATAAATCTGACATAAATCCGGATTATAAGGCAGGAATCCAGACACTTGTTTATAAATCTGACATAAATCCGGATTATAAGGCAGGAATCCAGACACTTGTTTATAAATCTGACATAAATCCGGATTATAAGGCAGGAATCCAGACACTTGTTTATAAATCTGACATAAATCCGGATTATAAGGCAGGAATCCAGACACTTATTTATAAATCTGACAAAAATCCGGATTATAAGGCAGGAATCCGGACACTTATTTATAAATCTGACATAAATCCGGATTATAAGGCAGGAATCCGGACACTTATTTATAAATCTGACATAAATCCGGATTATAAGGCAGGAATCCGAACACTTATTTATAAATCTGACATAAATCCGGATTATAAGGCAGGAATCCAGACACTTGCTTATAAATCTGACATAAATCCGGATTATAAGGCAGAAATCCGGACACTTATTTATAAATCTGACATAAATCCGGATTATAAGGCAGGAATCCAGACACTTGTTTATAAATCTGACATAAATCCGGATTATAAGGCAGAAATCCGGACACTTATTTATAAATCTGACATAAATCCGGATTATAAGGCAGGAATCCGGACACTTATTTATAAATCTGACATAAATCCGGATTATAAGGCAGGAATCCAGACACTTGTTTATAAATCTGACATAAATCCGGATTATAAGGCAGGAATCCAGACACTTATTTATAAATCTGACATAAATCCGGATTATAAGGCAGGAATCCAGACACTTATTTATAAATCTGACATAAATCCGGATTATAAGGCAGGAATCCAGACACTTATTTATAAATCTGACATAAATCCGGATTATAAGGCAGGAATCCGGACATGTGTGCAGGGCTCCGTGCGGCGTCCAAACACAACACACTTCCACGCCCATGAGTACTCCCCCCCCCCAACCCACGCTCCCTACCCAATTTATAGAGGGTTTACTGTACCTGTAATATACCATTCATTATTCCTATTTTGTCTTTTCCTAAGGCTATCTATTTGCTGTTTGCCGCTGCACTTTATCCCAGCCAGCATCATGCATTGTAAGGGATTACGAATAATTTCTTTCATTAGGGGAAATTCCGCTGGACTTTTCGAAGGAGAATTCGCATCACACTGATTGGCGATGATATCTTCAAGCCACCCGTGGAGCTTCACAATCAACAGTTGCAGTATCATGAGTACAGGTGTGTGATATTTTGTAGGAAATTGTGAGTACCTTGAGCAAAGTGAAAGCTGTGAAGCTGTCTACCACTATAGGCCTATTCCAAAAATGTGGAATATATTAGGCACTGCTTGTTTCTTTATGCTTTCTTATCCGTTAACATATGCATGCATGTGTTAAAAATTCTAATTTCTCTATTTGGACAATGTCTCATGAATCTAGCTCAACCCCTTCACGCCTAGATCTTTCCTTTGCTATATAAAATTGTCTGTTGTTAGCCGTAAAATTACGAAAAGCAACTTAATATATCAAATTAGCTAGTGGACAAGGATACTAAACAGGTCTTAGCTATGAAATATTGCTTATGTTCATTAAAATCGTCTAATGGTACCCAAATTACAATGGAAATTACGTTCTGGGTCTCAAGGATCAAATTAGCTAGTGGACAAGGATACTAAACAGGTCTTAGCTATGAAATGTTGCTTATGTTCATTAAAATCGTCTAATGGTACCCAAATTACAATGGAAATTACGTTCTGGGTCTCAAGGGGTTAATGTAAGGTAGGACGTAAACTTGATGTCCTGTCCTGTGCAGGTATCTGGACATGGAGCCTCAGCTGCGCAATGTGGACGAGGGTTTGCCGCCCTGCAGCGAGACGGGCATGGCGCGGAGGGTCCTTCCGGTCTTAGCTTTAAATGAGGTGAGACTAGTATAGTATTCTTCAGCACCCCTGAACTTCCACACTGAGCCTACACCAACACTACATTAGACCTCATAACACACACAGATAGCCCCGAGTTAACGGTTACCACTACTACTCTCGACCTGTGACGGGCTGTGGTTCAGTTAGGGTCCTGACAGTTAGTGACCACCATCGGGATTTAAGGTACCAGGGGTCACTGCTGCAGGAGGCATTGAAGTGTACGGCGTCCTACATGGAAAGTACACAATCCGCAGTGGATTGAACGGAGCTGGGGCCTGATTGACTGCTGCCTCCCAAGAAAGCGCCAGGCAAGGCTGCTGCACCACCCTTGAACCTCCACACTGTGTTCACACCATTACAAAACACACATAACATGACCCATCTATCAAGCACTAAACCTACCCCCACAAACTAGTAGTAGTTAGCCATAGATTACAGCTTTCAACTTTCCTCACAAATTCCATGCAGTTTTTCTATATTGCATGGTATCACTTCTTTTCCGGCCAGCTTCGGCTGGAGGGATGGGTGGGTGGGGAGGAGCCTTCTACTTCCTATCCTTTCTCTCTTATTATCTAGTTAGTGTAGTGTAGTTAAAGCAAACAGTCTTGTAAGGACCTATCGGTCTGTTGCTGTTTGTGTTTCCTTTGTATTCCTTTGTATTTGTATTCTTTTATGATCTGTTTAGACTTTAGAGGAATGGGGGGTGAAAAATGATGCATAGAATTTATATATTTCATGCTAAGTATCTGCTTCATGATTGATTTCTTTCCCATTCCAGGTGTTTATAGGGGAGTGTGTGTCTGCCCGAGTGTCGTACCTAGAGTTAAGCATGGACAACGTGAAGGGGATCAAGCAGAAGTGTTCGGGACTCATCGCCAGCACTGGTGGGTGGCAATGCTTATTTCATCTTTTTTACACAAGCATTGATTCTTGAAATTGTCATCTCGAGAAAAAAAAATTCATGAAGTAAAATAATGAATAATGGGGCACAAAATACAGTGTAATGACCATATTTGTCAGACAGATTTAATTTACGCAGTTTGTAGTAAATATTTACGAGAAAATATACTTCACATTTTCCCGTATTGATTGTCCTCCCTCGATGACTATGGTGGAGGAGGAGAAGGAGGAAAAAAAGGGACTTGAAATGTAGTTAAAATATAAAAACGTGAAAATACTATTGATACTTTGTATGAAAAATTAAGGAAAGAGATGTAATTCAAGAAAGGGACGGCTGGGCAGACTGCATATATTTGGATCTAAAGAAAGCATTTGACAAAGAGGCACATAAAAGTCAATAGAAAATATGACAACCTCATTGCCTGCCATTCTTTTGATGCAGTGCCTGTGGGTTTTTAAGTATGGTGCACGAGGTAGTGTTGGGTCTTATGAATCCTGTATGGTGCACGAGGTAGTGTTGGGTCCTATGAATCCTGTATGGTGCACGAGGTAGTGTTGGGTCTTATGAATCCTGTATGGTGCATGAGGTAGTGTTGGGTCCTATGAATCCTGTATGGTGCACGAGGTAGTGTTGGGTCTTATGAATCCTGTATGGTGCACGAGGTAGTGTTGGGTCTTATGAATCCTGTATGGTGCACGAGGTAGTGTTGGGTCCTATGAATCCTGTATGGTGCACGAGGTAGTGTTGGGTCTTATGAATCCTGTATGGTGCACGAGGTAGTGTCGGGTCTTATGAATCCTGTATGGTGCACGAGGTAGTGTTGGGTCTTATGAATCCTGTATGGTGCACGAGGTAGTGTTGGGTCTTATGAATCCTGTATGGTGCACGAGGTAGTGTTGGGTCTTATGAATTCTGTATGGTGCACGAGGTAGTGTTGGGTCCTATGAATCCTGTATGGTGCACGAGGTAGTGTTGGGTCTTATGAATCCTGTATGGTGCACGAGGTAGTGTTGGGTCCTATGAATCCTGTATGGTGCACGAGGTAGTGTTGGGTCTTATGAATCCTGTATGGTGCACGAGGTAGTGTTGGGTCCTATGAATCCTGTATGGTGCACGAGGTAGTGTTGGGTCTTATGAATCCTGTATGGTGCACGAGGTAGTGTTGGGTCTTATGAATCCTGTATGGTGCATGAGGTAGTGTCGGGTCTTATGAATCCTGTATGGTGCAGGAGGTAGTGTTGGGTCCTATGAATCCTGTATGGTGCACGAGGTAGTGTTGGGTCCTATGAATCCTGTATGGTGCATGAGGTAGTGTTGGGTCTTATGAATCCTGTATGGTGCAGGAGGTAGTGTTGGGTCCTATGAATCCTGTATGGTGCACGAGGTAGTGTTGGGTCTATGAATCCTGGACGTAGTTTACATAGTTTTTGTCAACAATGACCTTGATTTCAGGCACTGGCTCAACCTCGTGGACTTACAATGTTAACAAGCTCACGGATCAGAATATGGAAGAAATATTGACCATTGTAAAAGAGGAAACTGGATTCAAGATAAAAGACACGGATGAGAAATTTGTTCGCAAAATCACGGAAACGTTCAACGAAATGCTGATCACCAACTCAGGTATGTGTCTTGATTAGAAGTGTTTTTGTACCGCCAATGATAAAGATATATTTAACCCCTTCACGCCCAGATCTTTCCTTTGCTATATAAAAACGTCTGTTGTTAGCCATAAAATTACAAAAACTAACTGAATATACCGAATTAGTTAGTGGACAAGGATACTAAACAGGTCATATCTATAAAACATTGCTTAGATCCACTAAAAATCGTCTAAAGGACCCAAATTACTATGGAAATTACGTTCTGGGTCTCAAGGGGTTGAATTTACTATAATGTGATAATATCCTTCTTGACATGAATGATCACTGCACTTACAGAGGCACCCAGGATGGTGTACACAATAAGGGACCAGCTGGTGACGTCTCCTCTGCGTGGTGAGTGCATAAAGCCTCGGGGCATTTCCAAGTCCATAAGCGTCCGGTCTCGGTGCTTTGATGCGTCCTTGGTGATAGACGGCGGGCTCTCCTTCACCTTCAATGACGGCACGAGAGCCTTGCTGGAAATACACGATGAAGACGCTCTCCGAACCGTCACCTTACAAGGAGACGTTACAGAGGTGGTATTCAAACATTAGCCACAGAGAAAGTTAGTGAAATGTTGTAAAGTATACCCTGGATATTCATAGGCTTGATTCTCCAAGCTCTGCACCAAGTATTTGATGTACTTCACTTAGTTAGGTTCAGAGACCAGTCAGAGTTAGTTTTGTCTTATGTTCCTAATTATTTATCGATAGAGGCACATAATGTTTGTGATGAATTGTAAAAGATGAGTTTTACAAATTCATTGCAGACAAAATATCTTTCTTTCAGTCAACTGAACACAAGGCAGTCATATGACAAGTCTTTTCACGGTGCGAAGTTTAGGTATGTTGTTATCATCTGTGTTAGTGAAGGGACAAACTATGTCCCTTCTTGATTAGTAAAGACTGTAAAGTTGATGTCATCTGTGTTGGGAAGGGCAGCCTTTAGTGGTACAAAGGCCTGGGTGTAAGCTTGAGGTGCTAAAGCTGAACATGATTCAGCAAACCTTTTATGATCTCACAACGCCATAAAACACCGTGCTTGGATGTAAAAACCAGGGAAAATGCCAGGAAAGGTTGATGCTCAGTGACAGTATTGTAAGTACTGTGTGTGTTGTCTCAGCTGCTGAAAGACTTTGCTGTGGTGGCAAGATCTTATCCAGCTGTGGTAATGCTGCACCGCTGCAACACTTTTGTATGATAGTTATACCCTTGGTCTCTCATGATGAGAGACCATCATGGCAACTGCATTATAGAACTCTATTATTGACAGGAATCAGAGCCGTTCTCCCTTTCTTAATGTTTCTTAATCCTATGAGGACATTGCAGGCATATCTAGGTTATTTAGTACATAAAGATTGCAAAGTGGCATAACAGCATCAGACTGTGACCCTCGCCACCGTGCTACTGCCATCAACATTCCTGTGCAAGGCTGCTCACTTAATGAGATGCATTGGGGCGCCAGTATCAGAGGAAACAGTCGGCGCTGTTGTTATGGTGTCTGGCATGGTTACCAATGCTCAAGGATTTACACTTGCTGTAATTACTGTTTCTTACTGAACATGCAAAGTGCAAGGGGGACCTTGCTGCTGAACAGTGAACAGTGTATACGTATGCAATAAGGTAAAGATGGGGGCATACGCTATGCTGCGCGTGGCCTCGGTGCTCATCTCATCGCATTAGCCTTTGAGCCTGTGGTGGGTGACAACCCGTCACCCCAGGACACAGGGCTAGTGTGATATCCGGGTTACCACAGTTACCTTCCCCAGGTTTCCACAGGTACCCATTTATCCACCCCGAAAGGAAAGATGAACAGCCGAGTAGGCTGGCCGCCGATTTGCCCTGGCCCGTATTCGAACTAGGACCCGCAGATTCGTAGCCAGACGCACTAGCCACTACACCACGAAGGCGACGATGCAATTTTTTTTTTTTTTACATTTGTGCCTATAGCGCCTGTAGACAGTGGTGACCCAGGGCTCGGATGGTAGGCTCTGGAGGTTCACTTGAGGGCTGTGATGGTTGGTCTTCGCCCGTGGTGGCGCAGGCAGAATTCTTATAGTGACACCTGTGATTAGAAGCTCATGCCGCTCCCCTGTGTCCTCCGATGCACTCGCAGTCGAAGGTAGAGTTAATGGTCAGGGCATGTGGGTGTTCTTAGGCCACTCGACGGTGCAGAAAGGTTTTGGTTTTAGTCGGGGATCGAACTCGGGTCACCGAGAACGCCAGTCGGAAATGCTAACCACTCTGCTACCGCCTCCCCAGACTACTACATGCAGTAGTAGCCTGTTTAATGGTCCAAGGTTAACAGTAGCAGATGCACTTTTTTTTTTTACTTTTCTTCACTTATTCCAGTTTATTTTTATCATGTTCCTGATTATTGCAGTGGTAACATGAGAGGTTACCAAACTGTTACGACTCTACCAGTAGCCAGAGAAGAAGCTCTCCTCCAGAAGAGAAGAGGCGAGTCTGACCTGCGATGCATGTCACTACTGATATCATCATCAGTCACGCAGGCTGTCACTACTGCCTCCTTCTCCATCAGAATTAGAAGGGGGGAAAAAAAAATCTGGGAGGACGCTCTCCTCCCAGGCGGCGAGTCTGGAGAGCTGCTTGATATATCCTCCATTCCATCAAGAACATCGGGAAAATGTCAAAGAAGACCAAGCAACATGGAAGACAATGAAGACCAAACAAGCAGCTTGGCCGTCATTTTGGTTGGTTGACATTTTCCGAGGTCGTTCTAACCCTTTTTCCAACTCATCATTTAAAGCCTGTATGCACCAGATCGAGACAGCGTTTCTGGAGATTCCCATCTGGCTCATGGACTTGCCACCACTGTATAAAGTGACTACCTGTGTTTTCTTGACAATGGATTTACCAGGCATAATGCTTCTCTAGTCCTGGGGGAGGGGGTAGAGGAGGGTGGGGTGATAGGGGCATATGAAGGAGCAAAGACGGCAACCCTCTCCCCTTCGTGCAGCCTGAGTGTTATGGAGTGCTATGAAGACTAACCTCCGGCCCAGTGAGATGTCAAATATAGGACAAACCTGAGAACATTCAACACACACCACAGAGAAGGGCAAAACATCTGAAGACGTCGTTCTTGTCCTAAGTATTTTGCGGTGACTGTATATTACCCCCACTTACCTACCTCTCACAAAGTTGAAGCGTGCAATGAGTTTTCTGACTAAGCATTGGTGACCCTACTTAACCTAAATCAAGTGACATTGCCTTCATTGCATCCTCGATATTGGTTGTCATATTTCTGGATAAAACGTGATACAGGCTCACAATCTTTTATCCGAAATTCTGAAAATCGAAAAGCTCCGAAAATCGAACATTATGAGGATGAAGACATTATGAACATAGGTGAAAAAATGCCCATAGATGATATGGTAAAACTGTGTGATCAGTTAATTGGTGGCATGGAGCAACGTACATGTATCAGTGTCCATGAGATTATGGCAGTTTATTCAATCAAAGAGAGATTGCTTAGACAAACCACTGTTAATCTAGCCGTTTTATCTAAAAAGCGTTAAAATCTACGCTAAAAATCTTCCCTTCTGAAATCCGAAAAGTGTCTGGTCCCAAGGTTTTCGGATAAGAGATTGTGAACCTGTATCTAGTTTTGTAAAAATTGAAAGTTTGTTAGTTTCTAGCTTCTATCGTAGTCACAATTTGGTTAAAGTAGTGAGACCCCAACAAACAACATACAGTACACCGATGTATACCTCATTTAACACACAAGTATATTCCTAGAAAATTGTGCATCAATCGAAAGATGCGTTAAAACGAATCTTATGTTCCCATTGATTTTTCTATTGATTTCTAAGAATAAAAAAAGTAAATAAAGTATGCGTAACCTCAGATTTTCCGTGCAAACTAATTTTGGTACTTTTTTCTCCCGTAATTAAATTTTTGTGCAGCGAGGTTGTGTGAGACGAGGAAAGGGTGTCAAGTATTTCATTGATGCTGTTCAGAAACTGATGAATGTATATAGTGTCATCATTATTCTTATGTGCCACAATAGTCATCCTACCTAATATTGACCAAGTGATAATCAAGAAAGCTTGTCTTAATCTAGAGCAGATGTATTTTATCTATCTGAGAAGTAGAATTAGAAAGAAGTATTTATTACATTGTTTTGCAGCACTTAGAAACGCAGAACAAATGGTTTGACACCGATCAGTTTAGAAAAGTTTCTGGTTATTGGTTGATTTATTATAATTCAGAGTTCTTGTATACAAAAATTATTAATAAAATTCCTAAGACAAAATAGTGATATTATTTTACAACAATTAGGATAACTAACATGCAATAAACCTGTTCAGTTCAGTTTGTTTAAGTTCAGATTTATAAGAAAGTTTTCTCCCAAATCAGTGAATGCATTAATATTGTCGACAAACAGTCAGAATGTTATGAAAGTGATGAAATGATTGCAATGAAATGAAATTATGAAAGTGATGCCGTAATCATAACAACCTGGGAAAGTCATGTGTTTTTCCGATCCGATTTTTCAGGAGCCACGACGAGGTAAATACATAGACACACTGACTGATCTTTTGCAGTAGAGGACAAAATATTACCACAGTAGACTAGATATTTAATTACAACAGAAACATGTGTATTAAAAGTGCAAAAACACACTCCATCTCCCATTAATTGTCACACAAGTATTTCTGCATCTGAAGCTTGGGCAAAAATGGTACAATTTCATTGATTATTATTTGCACCACTACGTCAGATTATATAAATTCAACTGTATGATAGGCTATCTATATATGCACGAGCTTCCTTGTTCATATACCGTGTCTGATGGCCTATAAGACACATGGGCATAGTACACGCCCCCTTATTACAGGAGGGAATATTCAGGCAAAAAAAAATTCCAGTAATAAAACATTGTAAGAGAAAGGTCAGCCACTGTACCTGCAGTGAGCGTCGGGAGTAAAATGAGCCCACGGTAGTGAGTGTCTGGGATGAAATTAGGCAACGGGAGGCCTCAACTTCGCATATAAGACACACGGCAATTTCTTAGCCATTTCTTTGTAAAAAAAAGTGCATCTTATATGCCATCAAATTCAGCATTGCTTACCCCAAAAAAAAAAATGTTTTTTTATCTTTTACGAGAAAAGAATACATGCTTAATTCAATCCTAAAATTCTAATTTTTCTTCACAAAACAGCATATCAAAATACTATTATAAGTTTTAAGCCTTACTGGAATATACACCATCTTTTCATAATGTATCATGTACACCACTAAGGATTAAGGATTTCGATTAAACGACCTACACACAATCTACATAGAGTAAAGTACAGGTTCCTCATGGGGGAATCATGTCGGGGAGGAATGTAAGGTTTATGTCACACCTCGTCATCATCATCATCATCTTTCTGTTCAATGTCAGATTTTCCCACAATATGTTATTAGGTTAGAGGGTTGATGATACGCTTCTAACAATCTCTATCTCTATTTCACAAATTTTAAATTTATTCAGATTAGTCATTGATCATATTCATTATTATTATTATTACTAATAATGACTATCACTATAATAACAGTATTATCATTGTCACTCAAAGTATAAAAAGATTCATTACTATTATTTCATGCGTGTGTGTGTATATTGAAAACAAATTGTCGCAGAAATCCATGATGTCTGCTGAATGGAGGCCAGATCAAGTACATGTATGCTTTAATGATCTTTGAACGGCTGTCCCTATATCTAAAATATTCCATGCCATGCTGAAGACTCAGAGAGTACAGTTGTCAGTTGTGGCATTAATAATGTCTCATTAATTCATTCAAAGTTTATGGGCAACAGTAATGTTGAAAGAAAGAAAAAATAATTTCCTTAGACATGTTCTCTGACATGGAAGCAATAATCATTCAATGGTAAATCAGAGTAGGACTTCCTTAGCTCCTCCCACTTAGTTGAAGCATATGCCTGAAGCACAACTGCTTGGTCCCGAGGTGGCATCGGAGCGATAGGATAAGTTGTGGAAATGAGATTATGATCGGACGAGCCCAACGGAGAGAATAGTTTTACAGAATTAATTAATTAGAGGTTAGGATAATGTCAATGTTGGGTGTGTTTCCAAGGCAGTCAGTAACACAAGTAGGGTGCTGCACCAGCTGCTCTAGTCATGGAGGACAGCAAGGTTGAAGACTTATTCACCAGGTTGGTCAGTGAAAGAAGCTGGGGGTAAAAATTGAAACTCCCAAGAATGAAGATTTAAGCAAAAGGAAAATGAGTCAAGATTTCCTCCAATCTGGAAATTAAATCCCCAAAGAACTTTACAAAATATGAGGAATTAGGCGATAGAAGTACAACACAGATACATTTAGTATTAGAGTGACATTGAAGTTGAAGCCAGATGGTAGAAAATTCAGAAGATTCAAGACTGGTGGGCACAAGAGCAAGTGATGTCGTTGCGCACATATACGCAACAGCCAGCTTTGGATTGAAAATGAGGATGAAGAAAGTAAGAGGGAACAGAAAAGGGAGTGCTGTCAGTAGCCACAGACATCTGGGTTTCAGTGATTGATTGATTAACTTAGTGCTAAAAAAAAGGGGAAATGTGCCAGACATCAGAGGTCATACGGCACTATGGCAAAGCATAAAAAGGGGAGGGGTTATAGAGAAAGAGAGAAACTGTGAGGGAAGGGGAGAGGAACGGAATGTTACAGCAGGATGGTTAGATCAGATTTCAGTGAGGAAAAAGAAGATTAGGTTGAGAGGGAGCAGTGGATTTGGGTAAATGAATTAAACAAAACATTCTAACTGGCTTTGGACACAAAAAAAAGAGGATATATATGAGTTATTTACAAAGACCTGACAGTTACAACGAAAGATGATTCATGGATGACACCTTTTATGTTGAAGAGAGAAGGGCATTCAACAGAAAGGTGCAAGGAATAGGATTATGAGAATTTTGCGAAAGGGCAGACTATACCCCGGTTCCCACTATGAGGTTACGGGTCCAAGTCAACCCACGTAACGTTAAAGAGAAAATCTCCTGACGCTGGTTGACGCAGGAATTTTTTCGCGTCAACTTACGTCGGCCTGATCGCCACGTCAGACAAAGACAGATCCACGTCATGGCCACAACACTGCCACATCACTTGTCTATAGTCTATTTTTATTATGGTCAAAATGCACTAAGGAAGCCACGCCCCCTGCCTGCCCTTCTATTCTACGGGGCAGCTGATTGGTGCACTCCTCGTATCATCATTACCAATCACAGTATCTTCACTACTTAACAGCGGCGTGACCACTGGAGACAGCAATCTTCACTACAGAGGGATTTTTGATTTTGTCACCCTCTGTAGTGAAGATGTCTAACCCAGTGGTCACGCCGCTGTTAAGTAGTGGAGATACTGTGATTGGTAGTGATGATACGAGGAATGCACCAATCAGCTGTCCCGTAGAATAGAAGGGCAGGCAGGGGGCGTGGCTTCCTTACTGCATTTTGACCATAATAAAAAAAATAGACTATAGGGTAACTGACGTGGGCTGAGGCATCAATTTTTTTTTTATTTTCAAAAATCACGCCTCGTCAGCCTGCGTTACCATAAAAGTCAGAACCATGTTAAGTCGTGTTTTTACCTCGTCAGCCCGTGTTAGCATACCGTGCGTTGACGTGGCCCTTAACTTCATAGTGAGACTCGGGCTATAGATAATGTTCTGCGGCATATACCCATTTACAGGGAATTTCCACTTTGAAAAAAATATATGGATAGATACATGGGACAAATATGTGACTATCTCTTCTAACCTTGTGCCCTATGACCTCTGATGTCTGGCACATTTCCCTTTTTTGGCATTAAATAAATAATAATAAATCTCTTCTAACCAAAAATATACAAAATTCAAGGTCCGAAAAATGTATTGATTTCTTAGTTTTTCAGATTATATTCTAATGTAATCCTGTAAAAATCACAACCAAAAGGATCAGAGAAAAAACCACCATTAAAAAATATGCAGTGAGAATCCTACCATCACATTCTCAAATATAAATATCTATTAGGAATGTAGTAGCCTTTCCCCCCTAACAACTATACAAAAAGTAGAGGCTGTACCTTCACAACATGCAAATGGCTGATATGAACACTACTACTTGAAGTGCCATCTGAGTTATCACCAAACTCTATACAAAATTTATATATTGAATAGAATGGTTCCCCTTAAGTGCTAGCCTACGGACGGTACCTGGAACTGTCGCCGATCGGAACTTCGCCGCCGTCGTCGAGTGTTCCAATTCTTGATATTACAGGACCCAATATATACATTTAATCAAGTGTTACCCGTGTTTCTGCATTCAGGGATGAAATACTATCGTTAGCTTGATCAGTTAGGTTAGATTAGGTGCCATTGTCCAGGTTGGGTTAAAATTTCCACGTCGACGAGAGTTCTAGTTTGTTGTTTCGGCGAGAATTCCCATCGGCGACAGTTCCATAAACCCTACGGACGGATATCTACTGTCTGGTGAACAGCAACCCTGGATACCTGACTGGAAAGTGACCTGTGTAGACCTGTGACCTGTGTATCTACACCACCAATCACTAGTATACCAGGGTAATATTGAAATGAAGTACAGTAAAACCTCTCATATTCGGACTAATTGGGCCAAGGAGTGGTCCGAGTAATGCAAGGATCCGAATAACGGGAGATATGTATAAAAAAAATAAAAAAAATAAAAAAAATAAAAAATCTAGGTGTATGTAGAGGTAGGAAATATCGACCCCTAAAAAAAAAAAAAAAAAAAATCTAGGTGTATATATATTAGCTAGGAAATTTCGACCCTTAAAAAAAAAAAAAAAAAAAAAAAAAAAATTAGGTGTATAGGCTATATTAGCTAGGAAATTTCGACCTCCCCCCCCAAAAAAAAAAAAAAAGAAAAAAAGGAGGAGGTCCGAATAATGTCAAAGTCCGAATAATGAGGATCCGAATACGAGAGGTTTTACTGTAATCTGACTATCTGGTCACATCATTCTGTAAAGTGCTTATAGTATACCATAAGCACTTTTATGTATCTACCATTTAGGTATCCACATAAATGGCTACTCTCTGGCTCCTTAACCCCTTCACGCCCAGATTTTTCCTTTGCTATAAAAAAAAACGGTGTTGATAGCCGTAAAATAACGAAAAGTAACTAAATAAACCAAATGAGCTAGTCGACAAGGATACTAAGCAGGTCATAGCTATTAAATAGTGCTTAGTCACAAAAAATTGTCTAATGGTACCCAAATTACAATAGAAATTACGTTCTGGGTTTCAAGGGGTTAAAACAGTTTCCTGTAGCTATCAATGGTATTTTGGGGGGAAAAGTGTAATTGATGACAATGAATATCAAATACCAATCACATGACTACATAAATGCTATTCGTGTATTAAAAATATAAAAACTCTTACAAAAACAGAATAAGGTTACAAAAACAGAATAAGGAGTAAGCAGTATTTCAAGGCCTGGTTATTACTGCTAGTGTTGTCTGCCGAGTGAGGTGACGTGCACACCGCTAACTGGACGTTTCGACCAAGGACGATTTGGCCGTTAGGTTAGGTTAAGTTAGGTAAGGCTGAGGTTAGGTTTTGTTAGGTTAAGTTAGGTAAGGCTGAGGTTAGGTTTTGTTAGGTAAGGCTGAGGTTAGGTTTTGTTAGGTTAGGTTAAGTTAGGTAAGGCTGAGGTTAGGTTTTGTTAGGTTAAGTTAGGTAAGGCTGAGGTTAGGTTAGGTTAAGTTAGGTAAGGCTGAGGTTAGGTTTTGTTAGGTTAGGTTAAGTTAGGTTTTGTTAGGTTAGGTTAAGTTAGGTAAGGCTAAGGTTAGGTTTTGTTAGGTTAGGTTAAGTTAGTTAAGGCTGAGGTTAGGTTTTGTTAGGTTAGGTTAAGTTAGGTAAGGCTGAGGTTAGGTTTTGTTAGATTAGGTTAAGTTAGGTAGGGCTGAGGTTAGGTTTTGTTAGGTTAGGTTAAGTTAGGTAAGGCTGAGGTTAGGTTTTGTTAGGTTAGGTTAAGTTAGGTAAGGCTGAGGTTAGGTTTTGTTAGGTTAAGTTAGGTTAGGTTAAGTTAGGTAAGGCTGAGGTTAGGTTTTGTTAGGTTAAGTTAGGTAAGGCTGAGGTTAGGTTAGGTTAGGTTAAGTTAGGTAAGGCTGAGGTTAGGTTTTGTTAAGTTAGGTAAGGCTGAGGTTAGGTTTTGTTAAGTTAGGTAAGGCTGAGGTTAGGTTAAGTTAGGTAAGGCTGAGGTTAGGTTTTGTTAGGTTAGGTTAAGTTAGGTAAGGCTGAGGTTAGGTTTTGTTAGGTTAGGTTAAGTTAGGTAAGGCTGAGGTTAGGTTAAGTTAGGTAAGGCTGAGGTTAGGTTTTGTTAGGTAAGGCTGAGGTTAGGTTTTGTTAGGTTAGGTTAAGTTAGGTAAGGCTGAGGTTAGGTTTTGTTAGGTTAGGTTAAGTTAGGTAAGGCTGAGGTTAGGTTTTGTTAGGTTAAGTTAGTAAGGCTGAGGTTAGGTTTTGTTAGGTTAGGTTAAGTTAGGTAAGGCTGAGGTTAGGTTAGGTTAAGTTAGGTAAGGCTGAGGTTAGGTTTTGTTAGGTTAGGTTAAGTTAGGTAAGGCTGAGGTTAGGTTTTGTTAGGTTAGGTTAAGTTAGGTAAGGCTGAGGTTAGGTTAGGTTAAGTTAGGTAAGGCTGAGGTTAGGTTTTGTTAGGTTAGGTAAGGCTGAGGTTAGGTTAGGTTAAGTTAGGTAAGGCTGAGGTTAGGTTTTGTTAAGTTAGGTAAGGCTGAGGTTAGGTTTTGTTAAGTTAGGTAAGGCTGAGGTTAGGTTAAGTTAGGTAAGGCTGAGGTTAGGTTAGGTTAAGTTAGGTAAGGCTGAGGTTAGGTTTTGTTAGGTTAGGTTAAGTTAGGTAAGGCTGAGGTTAGGTTTTGTTAGGTTAGGTTAAGTTAGGTAAGGCTGATGTTAGGTTTTGTTAGGTTAGGTTAAGTTAGGTAAGGCTGAGGTTAGGTTTTGTTAGGTTAGGTTAAGTTAGGTAAGGCTGAGGTTAGGTTTTGTTAGGTTAGGTTAAGTTAGGTAAGGCTGAGGTTAGGTTAGGTTAAGTTAGGTAAGGCTGAGGTTAGGTTAGGTTAGGTTTTGTTAGGTTAGGTTAAGTTAGGTAAGGCTGAGGTTAGGTTTTGTTAGGTTAAGTTAGGTAAGGCTGAGGTTAGGTTAGGTTAGGTTAAGTTAGGTAAGGCTGAGGTTAGGTTTTGTTAAGTTAGGTAAGGCTGAGGTTAGGTTTTGTTAAGTTAGGTAAGGCTGAGGTTAGGTTAAGTTAGGTAAGGCTGAGGTTAGGTTTTGTTAGGTTAGGTTAAGTTAGGTAAGGCTGAGGTTAGGTTTTGTTAGGTTAGGTTAAGTTAGGTAAGGCTGAGGTTAGGTTAGGTTAAGTTAGGTAAGGCTGAGGTTAGGTTTTGTTAGGTTAGGTTAAGTTAGGTAAGGCTGAGGTTAGGTTAGGTTAAGTTAGGTAAGGCTGAGGTTAGGTTTTGTTAGGTTAGGTTCTTTAGAGACCTAGGATTAGTGAGACGTTTACTTTTTGCCCGTGGCCAAAACTTCAATGGCCAAAAGGTCCTACATTCGGGCACACCCACACTCACCAATGTGCTACGTGACAACCACCTCGGTAATGGATGGCAATGCCCGCTGGTTGTGTACGCAGCTGATGAAATATGTTCCAGGTCTACAAACAGACTAGTACTGCAATTTCCTTCACTCCCCTCCTGTCAACACCAACCATTAATATCGGGCAGGAGAAAAAATGTAATATATAATTGACACATATAAATTTGTATGATAATTTGCATCGTTTTATAAGGTATTATAGGTAAGACTAGGTGGAGCATTAAAGCTTCTGTTGCATTATAATGAAAGGATAAACATAAGAACATAAAAAAATAAGGAAGTTACAAGAGGCCGCAGGACCTACACGAGGTAGTTCCTGTAAAGTAAAGACTGAAATACTTCCGTGGCAGAGCAGTAGTAGTAAGGTTAGAAGTAGAAACAGCAGTAAATTGAAGAAAACAAGAGTAGTAGTGTTCAAATAGTAGCAGCAGTAGTAGTAGTAGGGATAGTAGCAGCAGTAGTGTTCAAATAGTAGCAGCAGTAGTTGTAATAAGGACAGTAGCAGTAGTAGGGATAGTAGCAGCAGTAGAGTTATAATAGTAGAAGCAGTAGTAGTAATAAGGACAGTAGCAGTAGTAGGGATAGTAGCAGCAGTAGAGTTATAATAGTAGAAGCAGTAGTAGTAATAAGGACAGTAGAAGTAGTAGTAGGGATAGTAGCAGCAGTAGTTATAATAGTAGAAGCAGTAGTTGTAATAAGGACAGTAGCAGTAGTAGGGATAGTAGCAGCAGTAGAGTTATAATAGTAGAAGCAGTAGTAGTAATAAGGACAGTAGAAGTAGTAGTAGGGATAGTAGCAGCAGTAGTTATAATAGTAGAAGCAGTAGTAGTAATAAGGACAGTAGTAGTGACTGCCACGGGATTCAAAACATTACAACACATTTTTGGCAGCTCCATTTTTTAACTTAATTCTTTTAAATATTATGCTCTACTTCATAACAATGGTGAATCCCTATCAACCATTGCTTGTCAAACATGCCAACCAACCATTCAACCAATAAAGTAAATTTAAGATTGTTTTTTGAAGAAAATAAATTCACGTGCGTCATAATATGGAAAAATATATTTGGTTTCAATTCTGAAACATATTAAATTTTCTGACCCAGTGGGGGTTTAATGGTAAAGTGATCATTTAGAAAGAACTCTATGTAACGGGTTTGCTTATTAAATTTCTAAATCAACTCAACACTTTCAAAGATATATAAAAATATCAAAAAAAGTGATAAATGTTCTGAATGATTTAATCTTATAATTACTAAAGCATGAGGTTTACTAATAAAATACTAATAACATACTAACATAATAACATACTAATAAAATGAGTTCCTCAGAAAAGATTTAAAAAAAAAAAAAAATCTCCCTGAGGGGTTTTGTGGCAGCCATGGATTTAGCATCTTTCCCCATGACTGCCAATAGCTGTTGAAGATGTTAGTTAATTCATCATCAATAAATCATCATCATGCATTTTACTGTTGAAATATTGGAAAGAAGCCAAGAAAGATTAGATGTATAGAACGTCTATCAATGTGTTCATGATCAAACAACAGAAGACTCCCGGACATCAGAGTGCGTATTTATACACACATTATTGGAGGAAAGACCAGAACATAAGAACAGAACGTAAAAAAATAAGGAGGCTGTAAGAGACTGCAAGACCTACACGTGGTAGTTCCTGTAGAAAGATTAAAGAAAAGCGTAGATTTAAAAAGAAATTGGGAGAAAGTGGTTCACAAATAGGGTGGTGAATGACTGGAATGGACTAAGTCGTCAGGTGGTCAATGCGGAGTCTATTGGGGTCTTTAAAAGGAATCTGGATAAATTCATGGATGGGGAAGAGAGGTGGATATAGGTAGAGTTAGGTAACAGGAACTACCTTTTGTAGGTCTCACGGCCTCTTGTAGCTTCCTTACTTTCTTATGTTCTTATGTTCTAGGAGACTTGATAGTGTATAGAGCTGTGTCGGGATGGGAAAGAATTATCAAAGAAGACATGTGTGTAAGAGACGTAGGAGCCATGAGAGGACAAGGAAAGAATTAACAAAGAAGACATGTGTGTAAGAGACGTAGGAGCCATGAGAGGACGAGGAAAGAAGCTGAAAAAGAACAGATGCTTAAAGGATAAGTTTTCCCTATCCGTGTAATGATATGTGGCATAACCTGAACAATGAAATAGTAGGTACCAAGAATAAGTTTAAAGTTAAAATTGACTAAATGAGGTATGGAGACTGGATCCCACGAGTATCAATAATTTCCCCACAACAAGGTAACTAATTTCCCGTCTATCACAACAAGGTAACTACACAATGCTGGACACAGACTAGCTTTCCCTCTTCCCTAATCTGTGTTTTTACTGTACCGTCAATAACACTATAGTCGCCACTGCACTTATGAGGCCAGGCGCCATATATTACGAATTTTAGCATTACTACAGCTGGTATGTGCCAACTGAAGACAGGTACATAATATAAACTACACTGCATGCTTCTTTAGTGGCACATACAAGTCTGTAGTGATGCTAACATTTGTAATAATCGTAATACAGTCAAACCTCTCATATCCGGACTAATTGGGCCAAGGAGTGGTCCGAGTAATGCAAGGATCCGAATAAGGGGGGGATATGTTAAAAAAAAAAAAAAAAAAAAAAAAAAAAAAAAAAAAAAAAAAAAAAATCTAGGTGTATATGTATAAAAATCGGAAATTTCAACCCCTAAAAAAAAAAAAAAAAAAAAAAAAAAATTAGGTGTATATATATATAGCTAGGAAATTTCGACCCCTCAAAAAAAAAAAAAAAAAAAAAAAAAAAAAAAAAATCTAGGTGTATATGTATGTATATAGCTAGGAAATTTCGACCCCTCAAAAAAAAAAGAAAAAAAAAGAGGAGGTCCGAATAATGTCAAAGTCCGAATAATGAGGGTTCGCATACGAGAGGTTTTACTGTAATATAATGCCTGGCAACATTAGTGCCGTGGCGACTATAGTGTTATTGACGGTAACTGTTCATAACTTCCCACCCTTCTTATATGCCGTGTTCCAAAACGTACACAAAACCTGTTTCATATTAGTTTTGATTATGGCACAAAAATGGTGCACTTAGTGAATGTAAGGCATTATAGAATTATGCCTATAGTCTATTTTTTTTATTATGGTCAAAATGCAGTAAGGAAGCCACGCCCCCTGCCTCCCCTTCTATTCTACCGGGCAGCTGATTGGTGCATTCCTCGTATCATCACTACCAATCACAATATCTTCACTACTTAACAGTGCGTGACCACTGGACAGAGCAATCTTCACTCTACAGAGGGTGACAAAATCAAAACTCCCTCTGTAGTGAAGATTGCTCTGTCCAGTGGTCACGCGCTGTTAAGTAGTGAAGATATTGTGATTGGTAGTGATGATACGAGGAATGCACCAATCAGCTGCCCCGTAGAATAGAAGGGGAGGCAGGGGGCGTGGCTTCCTTACTGCATTTTGACCATAATAACAAAAATAGACTATAGAAACAGTAGTGGTCGTGATTATCAAACTGTGTTTTTTAGACATTATAGAATTATGACTAGAAACAGTAGTGGTCGTGATTATCAAACTGTGTTTTTTAGACATTATAGAATTATGACTAGAAACAGTAGTGGTCGTGATTATCAAACTGTGTTTTTTAGGAATTATAGAATTATGACTAGAAACAGTAGTGGTCGTGATTATCAAACTGTGTTTTTTAGACATTATAGAATTATGACTAGAAACAGTAGTGGTCGTGATTATCAAACTGTGTTTTTTAGGCATTATAGAATTATGACTAGAAACAGTAGTGGTCGTGATTATCAAACTGTGTTTTTCACAATACAGTCGCTTAGTTTTAGTCTATTTTTTTAACGAGGTGAAAAATCCTGACTCCTTGCTGCTTACTGACTGATATTTGATGCTAGAAGAAGGTAATAGTACGGTTCTTCTAAATTTCAGTTGCCTTTCATCATAGTTAACCCTATTATCAGGTAAACATAGGCATAACTTGAAGCATGAGACCTTAAGATGGAATGGAATTTTCGCCTCGTAAAAATAATAGACTAGTGTATATTAGTGGTTTTTCAGTATCGTCGCTTAGTTCTGGAGTATATTATGTCATGAGGAAGGCCCACCCAGTATTTGCAGCGCCGAGTGGGTCAAAGGTTGTCCTCCCTGTGCCTCTGTATGAGTGTGTGCAGTGTGTGGTTGGGCACAAAAATGGTGCACTTAGTGAATGTAAGGCATTATAGAATTATGACTAGAAAAAGTAGTGGTCATGATTATCAAAGTGTGTTTTTTCAATAGTCGCTTCGTTCTAGTGGTTTTTTTAACGCGGTGAAAAATCCTGACCCCTTGCTGCTTACGGACTGATATTTGATGC
Organism: Chionoecetes opilio; assembly: GCA_016584305.1. Lineage (NCBI taxonomy): Eukaryota > Metazoa > Arthropoda > Malacostraca > Decapoda > Majidae > Chionoecetes > Chionoecetes opilio. Next base: position 197,912 of record JACEEZ010006003.1, on the reverse strand, counting down.
CAGGAGAAGGTAATAGTATGGTTCTTCTAAATTTCAGTTGCATTTCATCATAGTTAACCCTATTATCAGGTAAACATAGGCATAACTTTAAGCATGAGACCTTAAGATGGAATGGAATTTTTGCCTCGTTAAAAAAAATAGACTAGTGTATATTAGTGGTTTTTCAGTATCGTCGCTTAGTTCTGGAGTATATTATGTCATGAGGAAGGCCCACCCAGTATTTGCAGTGCCGAGTGGGTCAAAGGTTGTCCTCCCTGTGCCTCTGTATGAGTGTGAGCAGTGTGTGGTTGGGCACAAAAATGGTGCACTTAGTGAATGTAAGGCATTATAGAATTATGACTAGAAAAAGTAGTGGTCGTGATTATCAAAGTGTGTTTTTTCAATAGTCGCTTCGTTCTAGTATTTTTTTAACGCGGTGAAAAATCCTGACCCCTTGCTGCTTACTGACTGATATTTGATGCCAGGAGAAGGAATAGTACGGTTCTTCTAAATTTCAGTTGCATTTCATCATAGTTAACCCTATTATCAGGTAACATAGGCATAACTTTAAGCATGAGACCTTAAGATGGAATGGAATTTTTGCCTCGTTAAAAAAAAAGACTAGCGTACGTATATAATTGTGTTTTTTTCAGTATAGTCGCTTAGTTCTAGTGTATATTATGTCATGAGGAAGGCCCACCCAGTATTTGCAGCTCCGAGTGGGTCAAAGGTTGTCCTCCCTGTGCCTCTGTATGAGTGTGCGCAGTGTGCGGTTGGGGGTGAGGACGAGGTGTGCCAGCTTCTCGTTGGTCATGGGACTGGTGCGCTTGCCACTCGCCAGCCACGCCTCCATAGCCACGCGCTCATACGTGAAGCCATCTTAACACAATAAATGAAGCTTGTTAATAGGTACAAAATATGAGTAACAATAAAATGTCCTTATTTAAAATCATACTAAAAAATTCAATGAAATGTGTATTGTATTGAAATAAGAAATATGTGTGAGATCATAGAATATCTAAAATTATATCTATCATCTAATATATAAATGAATCTCTGTTAGCCTGTCTGTGGTATATCAAGTAGTATTTACATTTAGAGTTTCTGTTCTCAGACTTTTGGATACCCCTTCACAAATCTTCATAGTTGTCATTACAAAATATAAGGACCTGCTTTGTTTATTAGAACATAAGAAAAACATAAGAAAATAAGGAAGCTACAAGAGGCCGTGAGACCCACATGAGGTAGTGCCTGTAAACGTTAATACACTGATTGCAGGTAGGTAAAACAAGTGTTTACATCAGACATCCACCAAATTCAAGGCTCTGTGTCATCTCATGATGAATTAGTATTGAGCTTTACGTAGTTATGAAAATGATACTTGATCCTGGATATATAGACCCTTGGTGTTTATCCCAACTTTAGGCCACTTTCAGACGGGGCCACTCAGCAGCGCTTCTCAGCAGCACTACCGCTTGTAAATACTGAAAATAAGTCGAGGCTTTCATACGCAGCCACGGCCACAAAAAAATAGCACTGCAGACAGTTTGAGTCGTTGGCTTCGCCGCCGGTGGCGACGACAAAAAATAGGGCTGCTCATCACGATACCTGTCATTCTATTGTGGCTTTCACACATAGCTGCAGCCGGGCCACTATCTTAGCAGCGCGTACGTGGCGCGACTGTAGCGCGGCTCACGCCCCACTACATTGCAAAAAGGAATGCATGGGAGTCAGCAGTAGCGCCGCCGACGCTCGTGAGTAGCGCTACCAACAAGCCACAGAGCAGCGCTGCTAAGTGCTGAAAGTGTCTGAAAGGTGCTTAAGACTCCTTGAAAGAGAGGTACGGACCTAATAGGACCAACCATCACAGCCCTCAAGTGAACCTCCAGAGCCTACCATCCGAGCCCTGGGTCACCACTGCCTACAGGCGCTACAGGCACAATTGTATAAATAAAAAAATTATCATGTTTAACAAAATGTTCGCAATCTTACAAAGAGATAGCTGTTCATGAAGTAATTTCCACGTACAGGTTAAAAGAATATATGAACATAAGAAAATAAGGAAGCTACAAGAGGCCGCGAGACCTACGCGAGGTAGTTCCTGTTGATTAAAGGTTAAAACTATTTTTTTTTCATCCCAAATTGCTGACTCACCTGCACAAAGCACTGGGTCACAGATCATCTCCTGCGTGATGGGGCACAGAAACTCCGAGGGCGGTTCATTAGACGCCTCCTTCTTCATTTGGTTGTCCTGAGATCGACGAATTAGCCGCAGAATTTTGTTTCGATGTCCGAGTGCATCTGTACAACAAAAATTCAACTGCATTATTATTTCCTATAATATCTGTTATTATAAAAAATGAAATCTAACTCTTCCTCATACATGCAGCAATATCAAAATTATCAGAATCCAAGAACATAAGAACATAAGGAAGCTACAAGAGGCTACGAGACCTACACGTGATAGTTCCTGTTACTTAACACTACCTACATCCACCTTTCATCCCCATCCATGAAATTGTCTAGCCTCCTTTTAAAACTCCCTATTGACTCTGCACTAACTACCTGACGACTGAGTCCATTTCAATCATTCACCACCCTATTTGTGAACCAGTTTCTCCCTATCTCATTTTTAAAGGCATTTTCTGCGGGGGATTTTTGGTTGCAATCGGAAAATTTTCGGTTGCAAACGGTCACAACAACAACAAATGATTGCGTGTCGGGCCAATCATCTTCCCTGGATGGTTGAACAGGGATCAAAATTTGAGTAACCTAAAAATTTTCGGTTGCAATCAGGATCCCCGCAGAAAACGCCTTTAATCTACGCTTTTCCAGCTTGAATCCGTTACTTCTTGTTCTACCCCGATTAATAGCCGTAAGAACTTTTCCTGCACCTCCTTTATTGTATATCCACTCCAAGGTGAATGATTATGAAAAAAGCAAAACAAAGATAATATATAAATGATTACTTACCAACACCGAGTTTATTCTCAAGAACCTCGTCCGTCACAGTAAGCAATTCCCGTCCATCAATCGCATGGGAGCGGAAATTGTGAGCGTATTCCGCCAGCCCTTGTTCCACCAGCCAGTCACACATGTCTTCACAACTCCACTCAACAACCTGAAAAGCCAGACATGTAACAAATAATAGTTCTTCCCTATACATTCTTATTTAACCCCTTCACGCTCAGATCTTTCCTTGGATATACAGCTAAGTATTAATTATCCGACCTTGGGGGGACCGAAGGTAGGTCGGATAATTGGAATAGTCGGATGTTCGGATATCACAGTAACCATAAACGTAAGGACAAAATGGTATAGAACATAAAAGATGCAGCTCTTGAAGGCCGATCCAGTGGTATACGCGAAAGTAAAATTCATGCATAAATAAAGCTAAAAATCAATGTTTTCTAAAAACTATAAAAAAAAACGAAGTAAAATAAATGGCCAAAACAAGACACAATGTGGTGGTGAAAAAAGTCAGTTGTTTGGACAAGTCGGATGTTTGGAGGTCGGATGTTGGGAATTTGGCTGTATAAAGTCGTCTGTTGTTAGTCATAAAATTCCGTAAAGTGACTTAATATACCAAATTAGCTAGTGGACAAGGATACTAAACAGGTCATATCTATAAAATATTGCTTATAATTATCTATTAATGTCGTCTCATGAGTCAAATTACAATGAAAATGACGTTCTGGGCCTCAAGGGGTTAGTGGAGTGTAGTAAACCTGTACTCACGCATGCCTATCTATACACATACATAGCTGTGTTTCTTATTATTAAATAGGTACATATATCCGTTTTGCTGTTTCAAGTCTGTTACTGTTATTTTCAAGTCTGTAGTCTGTAATATGTGTGTGAGAGATAGATAGATGTAAAGATATCCTACCAATTAATGGGCATATAGTACATGATGACTTAGCAGCATGGTTCCTTTTTTTGAAGCATGATTATATTTGGCAAATCTATAAAAGAATATTGTGGTCTAGTGTATCAGACTCTTAATCATGCAACTATAAAACAGATTAACCCATTCACACCCAGATTTTTCCTTTACTATAAAAAAATTGTATGTTTTTAGCCATAAAATTACGAAAAGTAACTGTACTATACCAAATTAGTTAGTGGACAAGGATACTAAGCAGGTCATATCTATAAAATATTGTTTAGACTCACTAAAAATTGTCTAATGGTAGCCAAATTACAATGGAAATTACGCTCTGGGTCTCAAGGGGTTAATCATGTGACTATAAAAGACAGATCAAAGAGAATATTTTTACCTAGAAGAAAAACTGACCTTACTTCATTTCCAGTTTCTAACCTAAAATAAAAGACTGTATAGAAAAGAATATTCTACTTTTGTATTTTCTCAAAGTCTGGGGTAGGGAAACATAAGAAAATAAGGAAGCTACAAGAGGCAGCGAGGCCTACACGTGGTAGTTCCTGTCACCTAACACTACCTACATCCCCCTTTCATCCCCATCCATGAACCTATCCAGCTCCTATTTAAAGCTCTCTAATGACTCCGCACTAACTACCTGTCTACTGAGACCATTCCATTCATTCACCACCTATTTGTGAACCAGTTTTCCCCTATTTCCTTTCTAAATCTACGCTTTTCCAGCTTGAATCCGTTACTTCTTGTTCTACCCTGGTTAAAAGCCGTAAGAACTTTTCCTACCTCTCCTTTCTTAAATCCCTTTATCCACTTAAAAACTTCTATCAGATAGCCCCTTACTCTGCGTCTCTCGAGTGAGTGTAATTTTAATAACTTCAATCTCCTCTCATAACTAAAGTTACGCATCCCTTGTATCATTTTGGTCATCCTTCTCGACCTCGACCTGAAACCTGCTCGACCCTTAAATAAAACTATAAAAACTGAAAATAAAGGCAAAAAATAAAAGGAAAGGCAAAGGGAATAATAAAGGCAACTATAAAAACAGATGAAAGGGAATTATTTTTACTTAGAAGAAAAACTGACTCTCTATTTCCATTTCCAGTTTCTAACCTAAAAGACAGTACAGGTTGAAGTTCCCAAACTCGGCAACCTCGGGACCAGCGCCGAGCCTCGTAATGGAATTTTCCGACTTTTAGAACGTAGATATATTAAGGGGAAAAAAAGCATGAAAATCACATGAAAAAAATCACAGGACAAAATAACAGTGTACACAACTCTACAGTCACAACACCACTGAACAATAACAACAAACAAATCGGCGGGAGAAACCAAGCGGCCTAGTGTGGTGGCACCTAGCGGCCGACCCGGCAACTACGCGCCGGGTTATGGGTGTTCTGCCGTGTTTTGGAAAATCCCGAACCATAGCCGAGTTTTGGGTGTTGCCGAGTCTTGGGATGCCGAGTTTGGGAACTTCAACCTGTATAGAAAAGAGCATTCTTACTTTTATATTTTCTCTTTGTCTCGGGAAGGGAAACCTGGGACTCTGCTTTCTCACTCCCTCTGACGCTGCAGTGGAGGTGAAGGTGGAGGAGTTGAAGGTAGTGGAGTTGAAGGTGGCACTGGTTGCTCCCTCCACCCGCCACACCTTGACCACCCGATCCCCACTCCCCGCCGCCACCAACGCCCCGTCGTCACTGAAGGCACACGAGGTCACATAGCGCTTGTGACCCTCAAACACACCCAGGGCGATTTGTTTGATCTGCAGGTTTTATAAAAGAAATATGTAGTCAATGATCATAATTTTCGAGATTAATAGCTGTCTCGTCTGGTCTACTTTGACACTTAGATAGATGGATATGAGTAGATACATATAGATATATAGATACATAGATAGATATATATAGATAGATAGATGGATATAAGCAAATACATAGATACATATAGATATATAGATACAGATAGATATATAGATAGATAGATGGATATAAGCAAATACATAGATACATATACATATATAGATACATAGATAGATAGATAGAGATAAGTAAATACATAGATACATATAGATACATAGATAGATATATAGATACATTGATACATAGATATATATACATAGATAGATATAGATAGATATAAGTAGATACATAGATAAATAGATACATAGATATAAGTAGATACATATAGATATATAGATGCATAGATAGACAGATAGATATAAGTAGGTCTACACTTACAGGATCCCAGAGTCTAACAGTTTTATCCCCTGAGGCTGACGCAAGAATAGTTCCGCTAGCACTGAAGCGCACGGCCATGATGGATGCAGAGTGGCCGTGCAGGGTGTGGTGCAGGGTGATGGAGGGCGTGCTGTCCCGCCCCGCCACCTGGCTCCCCATCTGCACCACCCACAGGTTAAGGTCATTGTCCTGGCCGCCCGATGCCAACAGGTACTGCTTGCCTAAGGTGCTGGCGTCTGAAATGTAAAAGAAAACAAATATTCACATTTGTTTGTTTTTTAGACAGACAAACAGACAGACAGACAGACACACACACACATATAAATACACACCTAAAGCTTGAAATTATGAATCAATGTTTTGTAGTTTTCAATGTTTCTAGTTCTTCAATGCTTTCTTTGCAATGGTGCTAGTGTCTGAAATGTTCAAGAAAACTTAAATTGAAAACATAAAAAGAAAAACATTGAAGAAAACATAAAAAGAAAAACATTGAAGAAAACATAAAAAGAAAAACATTGAAGAAAACATAAAAAGAAAAACATTGAAGAAAACATAAAAAGAAAAACATTGAAGAAAACATAAAAAGAAAAACATTTTAGAAAACATAAAAAGAAAAACATTGAAGAAAACATAAAAAGAAAAACATTGAAGAAAACAAAAAGAAAAACATTGAAGAAAACATAAAAAGAAAAACATTGAAGAAAACATAAAAAGAAAAACATTGAAGAAAACATAAAAAGAAAAACATTGAAGAAAACATAAAAAGAAAAACATTGAAGAAAACATTGAAGAAAACATAAAAAGAAAAACATTGAAGAAAACATAAAAAGAAAAACATTGAAGAAAACATAAAAAGAAAAACATTGAAGAAAACATAAAAAGAAAAACATTGAAGAAAACATAAAAAGAAAAACATTGAAGAAAACATAAAAAGAAAAACATTGAAAACATAAAAAGAAAACCATTCAAGAAAACATAAAAAGAAAAACATTGAAGAAAACATAAAAAGAAAACCATTCAAGAAAACATAAAAAGAAAAACATTGAAGAAAACATAAAATAGTATCTGAAATGTAAAGATAATGAAGGAGGTAAGATAACTATGGTGAATAATTCCTAGTTTTGTAGACACTTTAAGTTACCGCCACTACACAGACAGCAAGCGGTGACATAGAGTTCTAATCTAAAAGAAACACTGTTGTTCCCATTCCTGGGAGCATTACATATGAACAGTATGTAACGTGAGAAAATGGGTTAATCCTGTGACTCACGTTACAAGTCTAACACATCAACAATGAATGATTAGGGGGAGTTGTAACTTGTGTGTTATGTGTCTATAGCTAGATACAAATAAATCCTTCAACCAAGTTCATATCTTCTTGAATTCAGGATGGTTACTGCACTACCAATTACTAAAGAACATAAAAACATAAGAAAATAAGGCAGCCACAAGAGGCCGCGAGACCTACACGTGGTAGTTGTTGAAATGGAGACTGTCACATAGTACAGAATGCACTTACTCTCTTTCCCAATGGATGGGCTGAAGTGAATTGAGCAAACACCCAAATCGTGAGCCTCTGCCTTGAACGCGAGGGGCGCAGAATGGCCGTAGCGAGCATCCCACACGCGCAGCTCACCCCCGCTGCTGCCCGTCACTAGGTAACAGCTGTCCGGGGTGAAGCTGACACTGGTGACTGTCGACTCATCGCCACACACACGTCTGTCAAGCACAAAGAACACAACGATAAATATGGTAGAGCAATCTCATGAGCTGTTCTTAAATGTCTACGCTATAATCTAAGGTGCAAACTGATCAACACTTGAGGCAGTCATGGGAACTCAGGAGAAATAAGAACATAAGAACATAAGGAAGCTACAAGAGGCCATAAGACCTACACGTGCTAGTTCTTGTAAATAGGAAGTAGGAAGTAGGAATAGAAAATAAGAAGAATTTATCTGATGACAAATTGACGATGGAGGTGAGAGACATACGCACATATACATACCCAAGGTGAGGATGACAGAGATGAAAAGAAAGAGTGGTTCTATATACAGCCAAATTCCCAACATCCGACCTCCAAACATCCGACTTTTTTCACCATTTAATTTCGCGTATACCACTGGATCGGCCTTCAAGAGCTGCATCTTTTATATTATATACCATTTTGTCCTTACGTTTATGGTTACTGTGATATCCGAACATCCGACTATTCCAATTATCCGACCTACCTTCGGTCCCCCCAAGGTCGAATAATTAATACTTAGCTATAAGATGTGAGGGCAAAGGCAAAGATGACTCCACTTATAACAGGTTACCATCCCTGCTGTCCTGCTCACCGCCAGATTAACACATTTCACAAGCATCCTATGTGGCACAGACGGTTATCTGGTGTGACGCCAAATAAGTCACAGTTGCCTCATAAGTCCTCATGGGGAGGCGGTAGCAGAGTGGTTAGCGTCACCGGGTGGCGTTCTCAAAGACCCGAGTTCGATCCCGAGTGAGACCCATAAATCCACTTTAAATATTTCTGCACCGTCGAGTGGCCTAAGAACACCCACATGCCCTGCCCATTAGCTCTACCTTCGATTGCGAGTGCATCGGAGGACACAGGGGGGCGGCATGAGCCTCTAATCACAGGCATCACTATAAAAATCCTGCCTGCGCCACCATGGGCGAGGGCCAACCATCACAGCCCTCAAGTGAACCTCCAAAGTCATTCGAGCCCTGGGTCACCACTGCCTACAGGCGCTATAGGCATTAATGTAAAAAAAAATATAAAAAAATAACAAACTAATATAATTTTTTTTTTTTTTTTTTTTTTACATTTGTGCCTATAGCGCCTGTAGGCAGTGGTGACCCAGGGCTCGGATGGTAGGCTCTGGAGGTTCACTTGAGGGCTGTGATGGTTGGCCCTCGCCCGTGGTGGCGCAGGCAGGATTCTTATAGTGACGCCTGTGATTAGAGGCTCATGCCGCCCCCCTGTGTCCTCCGATGCACTCGCAATCGAAGGTAGAGTTAATGGTCAGGGCATGTGGGTGTTCTTAGGCCACTCGACGGTGCAGAAAGGTTTTGGTTTTCTTCGGAGATCGAACTCGGGTCACCGAGAACGCCAGTCGGAGACGCTAACCACTCCGCTACCGCCTCCCCTGCCACCCTACATAAGTATTAGGGTGGACGAGATCCATATGCAAGTGCCAGGAGCAGTGTTTAGGTACATCTCTCCACAGACAACCCCAGGTACTTACTCACCAGGGTGTGTAATACAAGTTCCTGCTGACTGCTTTGCTGAGGTGAGAAGGACCATCATTGCTTCCTTACTCAAATTTATGGCCAGATGGAATCACAGATTTAAAATGCCATCAGGTTGTTACCATCTTAATGGATGAAGCTTCTTTGTGCACATAGTTTGTTTATAGCATAGTTTATAAGAACATAAGAAAATAAGGAAGCTACAAGAGGCCGTGAGACCTACACGTGGTAGTTCCTGTGACTTAACGCTACCTACATCAACCTTTCATCCCCATCCATGAACTTATCTAGCCTCACTTTAAAGCTCCCTAATGACTCCGCACTAACTACCTGTCTACTGAGTCCATTCCAATCATTTACCACCCTATTTGTGAACCAGTTTTTCCCTATTTCTTTTTTAAATCTACACTTTTCCAGCTTGAATCCGTTACTTCTTGTTCTACCCTGATTACTGCCGTAAGAACTTTTCCTATCTCTCCTTTATTAAGTCCCTTTATCCACTTAAAAATGTACAGCCCTATTGTGGTTGGCTGACCTTTGGAGGACTGGACCTTTGTTCATGACGGCCCTTGAATCACAAAAAACACTGTGCAGTAAACATAGTGAAGGCATTAGCCTTCAAATACTATAACGACCCATATAATTTATGTAAGACGATATATAGTATCAAGAATATTATACGCTTGAGCCTGTAGATCCTTTCCATTATAATTTTTTTTCAGTTTTTTTGTATTTTAATTGGCTACAAACAAACAATTTTTATAGCAAAGGAAAAAATCTGGGTGTAAAGGGGTTAAGCTAATCTACCACAGATGTGTTTCATTTTCATAGAAATACACATGCAATTGTGATATGATTTACCCATACTATACAAGAAAGTACAGTAAAACCTCTCTATTCGGATCCTCATCATTCGGACCCTCCCCCCCCTTTTTTTTTTTTTTTAGGGGTCAAAATTTCCTAGCTATACCTATATTCACCTAATTTTTTTTTTTTTTTTTTTTAGGGGTCGAAATTACCTAGCTATTCACCTAGATATATATATATATTTTTTTTTTTTTTTTTTTTAAATATCCCCCATATATAATCCCAACCCCATTATTCGGATCCTTGCATTACTCGGACCACTCCTTGGCCCAATTAGTCCGAATATGAGAGGTTTTACTGTATTATGAAATTTAGCATCACTACAGACTTGAAGAATGTGCCACAAAAGAAGCATGCACAGTAGTTTATATTATGTACGTGTCTTTAGTGGTATACATACAAGTCTGTAGTGATGCTAAATTTTGTAATATTCGCCTATAAAATTCACCTGGCGACATTAGTGCTGTGGCGACTATAGTGTTATTGCTGGTAGTGCATAGGTGAGGAGCAATGCAAAAATCATGAGTATAAATAATGAAGCTCTAATTGGTCCATATAATTTGTTTTTATATGGAGGTGAGTGCAAAAAAAACCTCACCTCATTAAATTTTCAGGTGTTTCCTTGTTTCTGAAAAAATGTTTGTGATGATTCGTATTATAGACTTTGGGTAAGAGGCAGCCACAGACAACATTTTATTTAAGATTTCTAACACATTCTGATGACCCAGTTTGTATCTATAATTCAGCCAATTACAAAAAGTTGCCTACCCACCATGCATCAACATCAACCCCAGCCAGCATTCATGATTGATTGATTTAATGCCAAAAAAAGGTGAATGTGCCAGACATCAGAGGTCATATGGCACTATGGCAAAGCATATAAAGGGTCAGGGTTATAGAGAAAGAGTGAAACGATGAGGGAAGGGGAAAGAACGGAATGTTACAGCAGGATGGTTAGATCAGATGTAGGATGTGGATTTGTTGGAGGAAGGAGGTTAAATTTTCCAGGGAGAAGGAGGGGGATTCCGGGAGAATGTACGCAAGACAGGGAGGTCGGGAAAGGGAGGACAAATGAGGGAAGGAACTGGAACGTGTAGTAGTAAGATGGGGGCAGGATATTAGGATATTAGCATTCATGAGACAGCTGACTTGAAATCTTACTAAAGAGCTATACTCGCCGCACGTTAAGTTGGTAAAAATAAATGGGCCCCTCACTCCCCCCTTTCGAATGCACGGGATTGGCTGAGAAAAGCTACTACAGGTTGAAGTTCCCAAACTCGGCAACCTCGGGACCAGCGCCGAGCCGAGTAATGGAATTTTCCGACTTTTAGAACGTAGATATATTAAGGGGGGAAAAAGCATGAAAATCAGAAGTACACAAAATAATAACAGTGTACACAACTCTACAGTCACAACACCACTGAACAATAACAACAAACAAATCGGCGGGAGAAACCAAGCGGCCTAGTGTGGTGGCACCTAGCGGCCGACCCGGCAACTACGCGCCGGGTTTTGGGTGTTCTGCCGTGTTTTGGAAAATCCGGAACCATAGCCGAGTTTTGGGTGTTGCCGAGTCTTGGGATGCCGAGTTTGGGAACTTCAACCTGTACCAGTATTTAAGAAACATCTAAAAGGAATTAAATTGAAAAAATAGGCAAGGGGTGAAATCCTACCATCTATAGTCTATTTTTTTTAACGAGGCAAAAATTCCATTCTATCATAAGGTCTCAAGCTTAAAATGATGCCTATGTTTACCTGATAATATGGTTAACTATGATAAAATACAGCTGAAATTTAGAAGAAGTGTAGTATTTTCTTCTCCTGGCATCAAATATCAGTCTGTAAGCAGCAAGGGGTCAGGATGTTTACCTGATAATATGGTTAACTATGATAAAATACAGCTGAAATTTAGAAGAAGTTTAGTATTCTCTTCTCCTGGCATCAAATATCAGTCAGTAAGCAGCAAGGGGGCAGGATTTTTCACCTCATTAAAAGAAACAGAGTATAGGTGTGCCTCGGAACACACCTGAGGAGGGAGAGTGTTGACACGTCCCAGATGCCTGCCATGTCGTCATCCCCGCCAGTGGCCAGCAAGGCAGAGTTGGGAGAGAAGGCACAAACTCTAACGGCCGCCTCGCTGGCAGGCACCAGGGAACACAAGCGATCGCCACTCTAGTCAAAGTGTAGAGTAGTTTGGTTTAGAACACAAAGAGTCAATGATGCAACTTAAATGTTTCACAACAAATACGTTTAGAATTTGAAAGCATATGTTAGATATTTCTATTGTAAATGTTGGCGTACAGCGTGACCTTCTAACCTTTAATCCCTTTACACCCAGAACGTAATTTCCATTGTAATTTGGGTACCATTAGACAATTTTTTTGTTAATACGTATAAGCAATATTTTATAGATATGACCTGTTTAGCATCCTTCACCACTAACTAATTTGGTGTATTCAGTTACTTTTTGTTATTTTATGACTAACAACAGAGGATTTTATACAGCAAAGGAATGATCTGGGTGTGAAGGGGTTAAAAAAAAAAAGATATGACATAACACTACACTATAGATGAATAGAAACACAAATGAGAGCACATAAGGACTATTGTAAAAGGCTAGACACTCACTACATCAACGTCAAGATCAACATTAATGGCCTCTATGGACATGGCCCCAATGGCGAGAGCATCGTCCGTCGTGGCCTCCTTTTGGCAATCATCTACAATCCTTTCCTGGCCTTATCATTCATCATTTTTCTCCCAGACTTTCACAAAACCCTTCAGATAGTACTTATAAAATAGTAGTACAACATGGGAGAGAAATGCCCAATTAACTCACGAGGGTAATATAAAAGAAATACATCAAAGATAACTTTAAAATGTTTACAGTGTCCTGCTAAATTAGGTCTAGGTGGGGTATATAAGGGTGATTTAGGTGTTTGACTTGGACCTCGGCTGCCACATTAACCCCTTGAGGCCCAAACGTAATTTCCTCTGTAATTTGGGTACCATTAGACGATTTTAATGAATATAAGCATTTTTTTATAGATATGACCTGTTTAGTATCCTTGTCCACTAGCTAATTTGGTATATTCAGTTACTTTTCGTAATTTTATGGCTAACAACAGACCATTTTATATAGCAAAGGAAAGATCTGGGCGTGAAGGGGCTAACACAATACATACATACACACATAATATATGCAATGGGTTTCAATGGTACAAGAGATGTGACTTTCTTGAATGTAGTACCGTATATATACCTGCTATATTCACAGGAATTCCCCGAGAGATAGGGATGGCAGATATATAATAAATTTACATATACATACCTGACTAGCAAATGCCTCAGATATTTTTGTAAGCACACAGAAGATAAAGTGAATAGCTGCAAATTATACGACAGAATAAGAGAAGACAACTAACTAAAGACCCAGACAGCAAGAAGAGAAAGGAGAGCAGGTATATAATAAATTCATAACTAGCAAATGCCTCAGATATTTTTGTAAGCACACAATAGATAAAGTGAATAGTTGCAAATTAAAAGACAGAATAAGAGAAGACAACTAACTATATCCCCAGACAGCAAGAAGAGCAAGGAGAGCAGGTATATAATAAATTCATAACTAGCAAATGCCTAAGATATTTTTGTAAACACACAATAGACAAAGTGAATAGCTGCAAATTATACGACAGAATAAGAGAAGACAACTAACTAAAGACCCAGACAGCAAGAAGAGCAAGGAGAGCAGGTATATAATAAATTCATAACATACATGACTAGCAAATGCTGTCAGATATTTTTGTAAACACACAATAGATAAAGTGAATAGCTGCAAATTATACGACAGAATAAGAGAAGACAACTAACTAAAGACCCAGACAGCAAGAAGAGAAACATCAGGGAGTGCCGATGATAAAAAAAAAAAAAAGGCTAACTCCCGACCCACAACTGAACTGAACTGCAAAGTAAGTCTTACCTTTACATCCCAAATGATTGTGGATCCGTCAATAGAAGCGGAGGCCAACTTAGAGCCAAATGGGGAAAAGTTGACAGAATTAACGCCATAGGTGTGACCCAGCAGAGGAGAGTAGCTCACTTCAACAAACTTGTCTCCAACATGCCACTTGTACACTCTCACACTTTTGTCTCTAGAAAAGAAGACAACATCAACTTTAACAACAAACATTAAATACATACAGCTAAGTATTAATTATCCGACCTTGGGGGGACCGAAGGTAGGTCGGATAATTGGAATAGTCGGTATGTTCGGATATCACAGTAACCATAAACGTAAGGACAAAATGGTAGAGAACATAAAAGATGCAGCTCTTGAAGGCCGAGCCAGTGGTTGACGCGAAAGTAAAATTCGTGCATAAATAAAGCCACAAATCAATGTTTTCTATAAACTAATAAAAACTAAGTCAAATAAATGGCCAAAACAAGACACAATGTGGTGGTGAAAAAAGTCGGTTGTTTGGACAAGTCAGATGTTTGGAGGTCGGATGTTGGGAATTTGGCTGTATATGAAGAACATTTATAACAAAACTGCAGTGAGATGAGAACATAAGAACATAAGAGTTGGCCGCAGAAGTTTGTTTCGATGTCCGAGTGCATCTGTACAACAAAAATTCAACTGCATAATTATTTCCTTTAATATGGTATCTGTTATTATAAAAAATGAAATCTAACTCTTCCTCATCCATAAGAACATAAGGAAGCAACAAGAGGCCGCGAGACCTACACGTGGTAGTTCCTGTTACCTAACACTACCTACATCCACCTTTCATCCCCATCCATGAAACTATCCAGCCTCCTTTTAAAGCTCCCTAATGACTCCGCACTAACCACCCCATGACTGAGTCCATTCCAATCATTTACCACCCTATTTGTGAACCAGTTTTTCCCTATTTCTTTATTAAATCTACACTTATCCAGTCAGAATCCGTTACTTCTTGTTCTACCCTGATTACTGGCTGTAAGAACTTTTCCTACATCTCCTTTATTGTCCTGAAATACACTTACAATGAGCCTGTTGCAAGGAGCGATCGACCTGAAAAGTCTACACTGGTGACCTCGTTAGTGTGACCTTTGATGACACAGATTGGTTTTGTCGTCCCAGCTTCTTCTGCTCCGTTCCTTCCTCGGTTTCTGTTTTTGGCACTACATCTGATGAAGAAAGAAACTATTGAATATACATACATTGAAAATCATGTATGGTATCTTAATATTCTGTATAATGATATATAATGAAATATAATATATAATGATTAAATAAAATAGTAATTTGCGACAGAAACGGTTAGCAGATTAATTCAAAACACATCAAAACTCACCAGAAAAAAATAGTTTCGTCCACCAAAGTGAATTCGATGTCAAACTGAATACTTACCTTTCTCTGATCAGTTCGAGGTCCTGGAAGTGATCATCGTCAACACCTTCCATGCGATACCAGTTCCTGAGGGAGACAAAAATTGGCGTGAATTTCTGATACTTTACATAAGAACATAAGAAAATAAGGAAGCTACAAGAGGCCGTGAGACCTACACGTGGTAGTTCCTGTTACCTAACACTACCTACATCCACCTTTCATCCCCATCCATGAATTTATCTAGCCTCCCTTTAAAGCTCTCTAATGACTCCGCACTAACTACCCGTCTACTGAGTCCATTCCACATCATTTACCACCCTATTTGTGAACCAGTTTTTCCCTATTTCTTTTTTAAATCTACGCTTTTCCAGCTTGAATCCGTTACTTCTTGCTCTACTCTGAACATGCTACTTGGTCTTGTCATTTGAACATGTCCTACTTTAGGAAAATGGATGATGGCCAAAACTTTTCTATAACAACCAAATGAATACAATAGGATCTAAAATCTTTTGGGAAATTATGAGATCAAAAACTTTTATTCCTAGAAATTTTGACGTATGTAGAAACTAATATTTTCGGATAATTTATAGTTTCACTCAACCAACGACTTTCTGATGCGCCTTATGTTTTTCTGGTGTGTTTTTATGTGTTTTGAATGAATCTGCTAACCGTTTCTGTCGCAATTTTTTTTTAGTTTTTTTTTTTAGGTAGATAGTTTTTTTTTTTTTTTTTTTTTTTTTTTTTAGTTAGGTAAAGGTTAGGTTAGGTTAGGTTAGGTATGGGTTAGGTTAGGTATAGGTATAGGTAAAGGTTAGGTTAGGTTAGGTTAGGTTAGGTTAGGTTAGGTTAGGTTTAGGGTTTTTTTTTTTTTTTTGTGATATTTGCAACAACAAAAAACGAAAAAAAAAAAAAAAAAAAAAAAAATTGCGACAGTAACGGTTAGCAGATTCATTAAAAAAAACCTCATAAAAACACACCAGAAAAGCATAAGGCGCATCAGAAAATCGTTGGTTGGGTGAAACTATAAATTGACCATATTTTCCATTTTTCTGGCCGCTGAAATTTGGTGTGGACGGTTGCTGAAAGTTTTGGCCATTTTACTCGGTAATTATTAATAAGCCTAGAGTACTAAGGTAGAAGCAAAGTTGTTAAGCTTGATGTTCTAAGCTAAGTTCTATCTAATGCTATAATCATTTCATTACCTATGCTTTATATTAATGGAGAAAATATAAAAAATCATAAAATAAAAATAATAAATATAAAAAAACTAAAAATATAAAAAATTAAAAAATATACAAAATATAAAAAAATAATATATAAATAAATAAAAAAAAAAATTAAAAAAATCAATATATATAACAAATGAAAAATATATAGTCTAGCGCTAGCCTGATCAAAAAAATAAAAATAAAAAATAAAAAAATAAAAAAAATAAAAATATATAACCATTAAAAAAATATATGATGTACACCAGTAGATTCGTACACCAAAAAGTTGTTTCGTAGTCTATATGAAACCATAGTCGTTCCGTACACTCAGCTCAGAATTGAATTTGATTACTACCTAGAGTTACGAAATGACACCAGGTATGTACGAAAAAACTCAAAATCCGTGTACGAAACAGCAAACAAAACTTAGGTACGAAACAACTCGTGTACGAAACTCCCTGTAACCAATGGGGCACTTACCTATATTTGAGTATGTCGTTCATCGTGCATGGGCAGGAACGCTGTGTGGCACTCTCCCTGACCTGTCTCTTCTTGCTGTCTGGGTCTTCAGTTAGTTGTCTTCTCTTATTCTGTCTTTTAATGTCTTTCTCTTTCCTCTTCTTTTCCCTGGTCGTCTGTCTGACTATGGAATGTTATTATTATGGCGCGTCTAACCATCCTACGGCACACTAAACCACTTAATTACTGCTCCGTTATGATAGCCATGATAAGATTACACCATTATCTGATACCATATTAACTCCATCATCGTGAAAATTTAAAATAAAATAAAAAAGGAAAATGAATAGCAAAGATAAAAAAAAATGCCTGATAACAGATAGTCAACACAAATGTTTTTACCCTCGGCACACAATACTAAGATAAGATTACACTATTGTCTCATATCATACTCCATTGTCATGTATTAAACAAAGCAAAATAAGTTAAATAAGTCAAATAGCTAAAATCCACCAACTGGGTTATCATTCCTTATCATTTATTCAGTAACTATGATAAATTTAAAGAAAATATGGTACGCAGATCCAACCCACTTCCATATAGACACATTAATAGTAAATTCGTAGCTTTTCGTACATAAATTAAGCAGAAATAGGAATCATATTTATTTATAGTATGTGAAATCAATCAAATTCCTCGTCGGGATTTTGGCGCCGCGGGACGACATGTTTTCCTGCTTCCGGGTGGCCCAGTGTTGCCATATTATAGTAGGTGTCTTGCACGTGACGTCACAGCCCTTGTTGTGGCTGCGACAGACGCGGCTTCAAGCCAAATGCCGCCCATCGGAGCGAGCTGGAGGACCAACAAACTCCACTTGCCGCCCGTGTTTGCCAGCTTGTGGTAATTTTTCCCTACTAAATATATGTTTATGATTATAAAATATATACTGTTATCTTCGAAAATGTTTGTTCTATAATATTATCAAACAAAAAACCGTAAAACACACTAAAGAAAGGCCATTATGAGACTCAAGAAATATGCATGAACTCCAGATATCCATGATATATTTCGTTTTCTGATAAACGAATTAGAAGCATGCATAAATTAGCGTTAACTAAATAAATAACATCATGAAATCGGGTAATTGTCCCCGATTGATGGAGTTATTTATTTAGTTAACGCTAATTTATACATGGTTCTAATTTATTTATCAGAAAACGAAATATAGCAATGGAAAGCTAATGAAATTCCGCTTCTAATGATATTGTCCATGTAAAAAGTTTTCGAGCAAAATATTAAATGGGAGCTGGAGTTGGTGAATATCAAGTTCATGCATATTTCTTGAGTCTCATAATGACCTTTCTTTAGTGTGTTTTACGGTTTTTTATTTGATAATATTATAGAACAAACATTTCCGAAGATAACAGTATATATTTTATACTGATAAACATATATTTAGTAGGGAAAAATGACCATAAGCTGGCAAACACGGGCGGCAAGTAGAGTTTAATTATTGGTCCTCCAGCTCGCTCCGACGGGCGGCATTTGGCTTGAAGACGCTAGATCGTGACGTTGGTGCAAGACACCTACTATATATATTTATTTACATCTATTACAGTGTGAACAAAAGAAAAACAAACAAATAAACAAACAAGCAAACTATTAATGTGTATGCATAAGGGAATAAACGAAAAGGCAGGGTATGTGAAGCTTAAGTAGAAATACAAGAGTCACCCCTAAAAAGTGCTGTGTTTCGATTCATCTCCTAAAGATGGCGCGGCGTCCGTCCTCCAAACTTAGCACACAGGTGACAAGTCCTCTATCCTCGTTATATATCCTCGTGGCGTGGGAACCCTGCAGGAAAGAGACGATACGTATGGGAACCCTGCAGTAGGGAAGAGACAATACGTATAGCGCGGGGGAACTCTATATAAACCAAGGTAAACAGACAGTGTTTGTTTACCTTGATGTGAGTTGTGCGCGGCGGTTGTTGATGTTGAACAAAAACTCTGTCTCTAAGTTTCCCCAGGGTATTAACTATTAAGTACTGCATAACATTCAGCAACCAGAATAGTAGGCTACTACAAATAAATGTCAGTATCAACATTGGGCAAAATCGCTATCATTAACCCAGTATAACCCCTTAATTTAACTCATTAACACACACATATATCTTAATATCAAAGCATAGGGTAAATTTCCAGATGAACACCGAACTTTCTTTGGTGGACGAAATAATTTTTTCCTGATGTGTTTTGAATTAATCTGCGGTTAATATGGAGGAGAGTTTCACGTTCGTTTTCAGAGACACCAACTACTTTTTCTTGGCCTACAATAGGTGCTTGTTCTAATGGTGCTAGTTTTATTTTGCGCAAACCAGAAAAAAAAAAAAAAAAAATGGATATTTTGTGCTTAAGGTTAGGTTAGGTTTCTTTAAAACCTGTAAGGTTAGGTTAGGTTGGGTTAGGTTAAGTTTCATTTTTTTTTTTTTTTTTTTTTTTTTGGTTTGCACAAAATAAAACTAGCACCATTAGAACAAGCACCTATTGTAGGCCAAGAAAAAGTAGTTGGTGTCACTGAAAACGAACGTGAAACTCTCCTCCATAATTACCAGGTTAGGTTAGGTATACTTTGTGGTTAAAATTAGGTTAGGTTAGATTTTTACTACGTAGTGACTTTGATGATTTTTTGGGGAGCCATAAATCACTTATATTTGCTTCCCCCACCCAAAAACCCCGTATTCCCGCCAGTTCCCCAGGCTTGTTGGCTATAGGGGGAAGAAAAAAAAGATAGGAGTGAAGGACTTCTTCCAAAGTTTTACCACAAAGACAATACATGCACGATAAATAGGTAAAAACTGGGTATTTCTGGCTTCACTTGTCTTATTTTCATCTGCTTTTTACTTCAATTTACGGGTTCCCTTGCAATATTCAAGGCTATGTAAGGGGTAAGAAAGAGTGCGGGCTGATTGCTGATTAATACCATGCAGAACATAGAAAACTAAGAACTACAAGGCCGATCGCTACCGAGAGGCAAGCATATATACCCGCTAAATGGGTAAAAATGGGGTATTTCTGGCTTCACTTATCTTTTTTCTTCTGCTTCTTACCTCAATTTACGGGTTCCCCTTACAATATGCATGGCTATGTAAGGGGTAAGAAAGGGTGTGGGGCTGTATTGCATGATATAACACCCAAGCTGAGGCAATAATTATATACACGCTAAATGGGTAAAAATGGGGTATTTCTGGGTTCAAAACTTTCCGCTACTCTAAAAACACCTGTACTCACCTGTCAAGCCGAGGTATTGACCATGGCGGGCAGGAAATACAGCAAATACTTGTGTTTTTATTCTGTCGGGCCTACAACTGACAGGAACAGGTGAACTACAGGAACAACTGAACTGAACTGGGCCTTTCGTCACTATTAACATTTTGAACACCGAGGGTACAATAAACACCGAGGGTTTAGTCTCTTCACCTTGGCGGGAGAAGAACTTTGAACAAAAGTACACTGTTTTGGAGGTTTTATTAAGGCTATGAACTCCTTATAGTGTGGCTTTATAGTGTTCAGTACTATTATAGTGACATATTTCCGTCACTTATGATTTCTTCTTCTTCTTGTGACCTCATTTGTAAACATTGGCCGCCTCGATGATCTTGATCTTGATCTTGATTTGGGAGTCATCCAGCGGATGCTGTCGGTGAAGCCATTGGTCCGCCATTCTCCCACACGCGTAATCTGTTGGGAGAGAAGCAAAATGTTGTCAATTTGTCATGATCCGAGCACCTCCGGGCTTCAAACCTTTACCTTGATATAAACTACTGAACGCAGCCCTTCTATTATTTATGTGACACCATCCGCAAATGTATCTTCACGATGAGGTATGTGGGCCGCGTACCGCCTCGCACAACTGTTTGAGGGTTGGTCAAGGGGTAAATTTACGGTTTAGGTCAAACGGGTCCCGCT
Organism: Chionoecetes opilio; assembly: GCA_016584305.1. Taxonomy (NCBI): domain Eukaryota; kingdom Metazoa; phylum Arthropoda; class Malacostraca; order Decapoda; family Majidae; genus Chionoecetes; species Chionoecetes opilio. Next base: position 176,679 of record JACEEZ010006003.1, on the reverse strand, counting down.
TTTTCGAGGCTGAAATTTAAAAGGCAAGATGTCGGCTGGTCGGTCCAAATTTGCTTTTCAACTTCTACAGGCTATGTCGTCGGCTACGTAAGCTATAACGAAGTGACGATGTGTACTATAATACGTTAATTAACGTTGCTTTTACCGGTATATACTGGTTAATGTGATTACTTAAGGCGTTTAGTAAGAAATAACGTTTTTTTAAGTGAGTGAAATTTACGTTTTAAGACTCAACTCCTGCATATATCTCTCTCTCCTGCATATATATCTCTCCTTCCTGCATATCTCTCTCTCTCCTGCATATATATCTCTCCTTCCTGCATATATCTCTCTCTCCTGCATATATATCTCCTTCCTGCATATATATCTCTCTCCTGCATACTGCTTGGTATGGGAAAGGAGCCTGCATGGGAACTCGCGCTTGGTGGCCCCCGGGAGTGGCGTCGTAGGGTGGGCGAGGCGACGCGCCCCCCGGCGTATGCCCCCAATGCATGATTGATTGATTGCATATATATTCTCTCCTTCCTGCATATAAGAACATAAGAACATAAGAAAATAAGGAAGCTACAAGAGGCCGCGAGGCCTACACGTGGTAGTTCCTGTCACCTAACACTACCTATATCCACCTTTCATCCTCTCCGACGGGCGGCATTTGGCTTGAAGACGCTAGATCGTGACGTCAGTGCAAGACACCTATATATATAAGGCCTCTTCCATTTGCGACATTTCAAGAACCAGTTCACGGAACCCAAGAGTTCAGGCGTTCCATTTGCACACGAAAACCTGGGTCCGAGGCAAAGCGCGTAGTGATTCAGCAAAACCCGTGAACTTTCTCTACTCACATTGAGAGGTGGGTAGCTTGGGTAGAGTTTTCAGTTCATAACAAACAATGGTCGCCTTGGGCCCTATTTCTCTTATCGTGAAGGGTTTTCCGCATGCACGAGTCGGAGAGGATGTCAGACGGCATAAAAGAGGCATACATGGCTGGATGGAGGCCATGCGTTCCCGCGATCTTAAACTTGATATGATCCCTTCACATAGCAGCTAGCTGAGTTATATCTCTCGTTATCTCTCTCTCTCTCTCTCGTTATCTCTCTCTCGTTATCTCTCGTTATCTCTCTCGCTATCTTGTTATTTCTCTCGTTATCTTTCTCTCGTTATCTCTCTCTCTCGTTATCTCTCTCTCTCGTTATCTCTCTCTCTCGTTATCTCTCTCTCTCGTTATCTCTCTCTCTCTCTCTCTCTCTCTCTCTCTCTCTCTCCTCTCTCTCTCTCTCTCTCTCTCTCTCTCTCTCTCTCTCTCTCTCTCTCTCTCTCTCTCTCTCTCTCTCTCTCTTCTCTCTCTCTCCGTTATCTCTCTCTCTCTTCTCTCTCTGTATCTCTCTCTCTCTCGTTATCTCTCTCTCTCGTTTCTCTCTCTCGTTATCTCTCTCTCTCTCGTTATCTCTCTCTCTGTTATCTCTCTCTCTCGTCTATCTCCTCTCTCTCTCTCTCTCTCTCTCTCTCTCTCTCTCTCTCTCTCTCTCTCTCTCTCTCTCTCTCTCTTCTCTCTCCTCTCTCTCTCTCTCTCTCTCTCTTCTCTCTCTCCTCTCTCTCTCTCTTCTCTCTCTCTCTCTCTCCTCTCTCTCTCTCCTCTCTCTCTCTCCTCTCTCTCTCTCTCTTTAATAGCCTCGCCACTGGTATGTTTGTAACAAACGGTTTTTGCGTTCCATTTGTGACACGCGAACCCAACCCTGAACCCAGAACCCAACCCTGAACTGAAAGAACTGGTTCATGCAGCTGCCTAGGGCATATATATAATATATATATATATATATATATATATATATATATATATATATATATATATATATATATAAAATATATATATATATATATAATATATATATATATATATATATATATATATATATATATATAATATATATATATATATATATATTTATTTACATCTATTACAGTGTGAACAAAAGAATAACAAACAAATAAACAAACAAACAAACTATTACTGTGTATGCATAAGGGAATAAACGAAAAGGCAGGGTATGTGAAGCTTCAGTAGAAATACAAGAGTCACCCCTAAAAAGCTGCTGTGTTTCGATTCATCTCTTGAAGATGGCGCGGCGTCCGTCCTCCAAACTTAGCACACAGGTGACAAGTCCCCTATCCTATATATCTCTCTCTCCTGCATATATTTCTCTCTCCTGCATATATCTCTCCTTCCTGCATATATCTCTCTCCTGCATATATATCTCTCCTTCCTGCATATATCTCTCTCTCCTGCATATATCTCTCCTTCCTGCATATATCTCTCTCTCCTGCATATATCTCTCCTTCCTGCATATATCTCTCTCTCCTGCATATATCTCTCTCCTGCATATATCTCTCCTTCCTGCATATATCTCTCCTCTCCTGCATATATCTCTCTCCTGCATATATCTCTCCTTCCTGCATATATCTCTCCTTCCTGCATATATCTCTCTCTCCTGCATATATCTCTCCTTCCTGCATATATCTCTCTCCTGCATATATCTCTCTCTCCTGCATATATCTCTCCTTCCTGCATATATCTCTCCTTCCTGCATATATCTCTCTTCCTGCATATATCTCTCTCCTGCATATATCTCTCCTTCCTGCATATATCTCTCTCTCCTGCATATATCTCTCCTTCCTGCATAATATCTCTCCTTCCTGCATATATCTCTCTCTCCTGCTATATCCTCTTCTGCATATATCTCCTCTCTCCTGCATATAGCGTCCTTCCAGTGTATACTTCTCTTCCTGGCTAGTATCTCTCCTCCTGCAATATCTCTCCTTCCTGCATATAATCTCTCTCTCCTGCTATATCTCTCTACCTGCCATATATAATCTCTCTCCTGCTATATCTCTCCTTCCTGCATATATCTCTACCTCGTTGCATATAAACGGGGTCCTCCTCCCTTCCTGCATATATCCTCCTCCCTGCAAATCGCTAGACTCACCTGCATATCCTCTCATCCTGCAATATCTCTCTCTCCTGTACTCTCTCTCCTGCTATATCTCTCTCACATGAAATATAAAAAAACTCCTCCTGCATAAATTTCCTTCCTGCATATATCTCTACTCTCTGCATATATACTCTCCTTCCATATATCCTCCTTCCTGCATATATCTCTCTCTCCTGCATATATCTCTCTCTCCTGCATATATCTCTCCTTCCTGCATATATCTCTCCTTCCGCATATATTCTCTTCCTTGTGCATATACTCGTAACTCCTGCTATATCTCCTTCCTGCATATATCTCTCTCTCCTGCATATATCTCTCCTTCCTGTCATATATCTTATCTCCTGCATATACTTCCTTCCTGCATATCTTCCATCCTGCATATATCTCTCTACATCACTGCATATAATACACTCTCTCTGCATATATCTTCCTTCCTTCATATATCTCCTTCCGCAATTATATGCTCACGTTCCTGCTATTATCTCTCTCTCCTGCATTATCTCTCCTTCCTGCAGGATATCCTGCTTCCTGCATAATATATCTCTCTCCTGCATATATCTTCCTTCCTGCTCAGTCTCTCCTTCCTGCAATTTCTCTTTCTGCATGTATATCTCTCTCCATATAAATATCTCTCCTTCCTGCATATTATATCTCTCCTCCTGCATATATCCTTCCTTCCTGCTATATATATATCTTCTCCTGCATATACTCTCTCCTTCCTGCCTTGGGAGGCAGTACGGTGTTAGCGTCTCCGACTGGCGTTCCAGGTCGACCAGTTCGATCCCCAGAAAACCAAACTTTCTGCACGTTGGTGCCTAGACACTCACATGCCTCTCCCATCACTCTACCTTCGATTGCGAGTGCATCGGGACACAGGGGGGCCCGCATAGCCTCACGCGTCCTATAATCCTTGCCTTGCGCCCCCACGGGCGAGACCAACCATAGAGCCCTCAAGTGAACCTCCCAGATCCTACCATCCGAGCCCTGGGTCACCACTGCTACAGCGCTACAGGCACAAATGTAAATATATTATATATATATATATATATATATATATATATATATATCTATAGATATTATCCTGCATATATCTCTCCTTCCTGCATATATCTCTCCTTCCTGCATATATATATCTCTCTCCAGCAATGGTGCCATTATCTTGTTGAACTGTAACTCGCTTGAATTCACTGTGATTATCCTGTTCTTGCAGGGTACAATTCTTCAACTTATTTAGCTATAATGAGACCCGTAATGCAACACAAATTACACAAAAGTAAAATACAACCCTTGTTGAATTATTATAGTTAGGTTAAAATTCACGTGGCAATTAAGAGCGCAAGGTGTTATTTCTCGTCTTTCACCTGTGACCTGACATATCGCCTCAGAAGGTGGTTGCGAGCCAACAGTTAAATTATCACTGTGTCTTTACAGGGGCTCGTACATTCTTCAATTTCCTTGTTGTATTTTAATTGTTATAGTTCTTAAATTCACGTGGCAATTAAGTCTGGACATGCATTCTCCTCCTTCACCTGGGATGTTTATTCGCTCACGGGGGCCTCGGTCTCTCCTCTCGATGCCTTTTCTAGTTTCTCTAAATCATCGTCCTTCTCTATCTCTCGTCTTCCTCGCTGGCTCTCTCTCTCTCTCTCTCAATCCTCTCTCTCTCTCTCTATCTCCTTCTCTCTCTCCTCTCTCATCTCTCTCTCTCTCTCTCACTCCCTCTCCTCCTCTCTCATAACTCTCTCATCTCTCCTCTCTCCTCTCTCTCCTGCATTCTCTCTCTCTCTCCCTCTCATCGTCTCTCTCCTCTCTCTCTCCATTCTCTCTCTCTCTCTCTCTCTCTCTCTCTCTCTTCTCTCTCTCTCTCTCTCTCTCTCTCTCTCTCTCTCTCTCTCTCTCTCTCTCTCTCTCTCTCTCTCTTCTTTCTCTCTTCACATCTCTCTCTCGTCTCCGCTCTCTCTCTCTTCGCTCTCTCTCCTCTCTCTCTCTCTCTCTCTCTCTCTCTCTCTCTCTCTCTCCTCTCTCTCTCTCTCTCTCTCTCTCTCTCTCTCTCTCTCTCTCTCTCTCTCTCTCTCTCTCATCTCTCTCTCTCTCTCTCTTCTCTCTCTCTCTCTCTCTCTCTCTCTCTCTCTCTCTCTCTCTCTCTCTCTTTAATTTGTCACACTTTGTTGCCGAGCTTTTGCCTATAGCGCCCGCTTCTCTCTCTCTCTCTCTCTCTCTCTCTCTCTCCTCTCTCTCTCTCTCTCTCTCTCTCTCTCCTCTCTTCTTTCTCTCTGACACTCAATCACACAATGAGGAATATACATAATGTAAAATTAAAAAAACTTTAATTATAGATATTTACAAACAATATTAATGGCTACATGATCCCAAAGAATGTAAATATTTTGAAAGTTACTTCTTAACTTCCTGTTAACTTTTAAAAGTTAACAGGTGTGCAGTGGCGTAGCTAAGGGGGGGGGGGGGCTATTTGAAATCGCCCCCCGGGCCCCCAAGAGAGGGGGACCCCAAATGCATCACTCAATCAGATCTGTAGTGCTGAAAATAATTCAGCACTCAATCAGTGCTGAAAATAATTTGGATTAAAAAGGATTTATGGGCATTGAAAGAAGTCTCAGAAAGTGTCAAAATGCACCAAAATATGTTCATTTTCCAAAAAAAATCCCCGAAACCCCCCATCTGGTTGCCTTCCCCCCCCCCCAAACACCTGCACACTTTAGAGGGAACCCCTCCTGGAAGTAATAAGCACCCCGGGCCCCAAAATGTTTAGCTACGCCCGTACAGGTGTGGGTGTTTAGCAGGGGCGTAGTTAGGCCTGGGCATTGGGGGCTGTAGCCCCGAATGTTTTATGAATAGCCCCGGATCTCAAATAACTTTTTTTTTTTTTTTTTTAATTTATTATTATTTTCTTTAATCACAAAAATAAGAAAAGCTCTCAATGGGGCCAACATAAAAATATAGTAAAAAAACAAGATATTTGGTTAGATGTTACGTAGCGTATGCTGATGGCATCCTTTTTATGAGCAGGACATGAGAGAGGTGGAGAGAACAGAGGAGATGAGGAGTGCATGACAGAGGAGACACCAAAACACCTTTTGGAGAGGTGAAGAAGAGAATATCAGATGGATAAAACAGAGTTAACAAAAGTGTATTTTTTTATATTCTTACATTCATTATACTCATAAATAAATTGAACATTATCCTGTAAAAATGTATAGATCTCTTGGCTGGGCTAACCCCCCAATGTTTCAAGACCCTATAATACGCCCCTGCTGGTGTTCAGGGCGGAGGGAGGCTTTGGTGGGGGCAGCGAGGACTCATGGGAGCTATAATTCCGGAAGGTGTGAAAGCGGTGTGGCTATTTAGGGGGGAGGGAGAGGAGCGGGTCTCCGAGAGGAGACTGATCGAGCGAACATTTGCAGACAAGGAAGGATATATGAGAAAGTGATGGGCCTGCCTCGCCCCAAGTGCAAACGAACTATCCTTAGTTACACGTATACCTGCATTCATTAGCTGTCAAGTTAAGGATTTGCTTGTTTGTCCTCAAAAAGGTTAGAGCGCCACTGCGGGTGACTCGGGTCACGTACCTTCTCCCTCACTAAGAATTTTACGAACCTCTATATATTTCTCTCTCAATATCTCGTCTTCATGAAGCGTATCTGGTGAAAGAGGTGAAGGCTTTTTTCATCTTCTTTGAAGAAACCACCTTTCCTATTTACTATTGTATGAGTCATAGCATGAATGGTTACGTCTGAGAGGTTACGTTTAGGGCATTTTTTTCCTACTTCTATTCTATTCATCAAATCTTCTTCTTGTGGCCTTTGACGCTTTTTTTTTTTTTTTTTTTTTTTTAGTATCGCTTCATATAGTCTTCAACTCTTCAACTTCGTCTCCTTCGTTAACAAACTTCCCTTGGCTAATTCACCTGGAATAATACAACATTTTCATTAGTTTTCGGTCTTTAATAAGTAATAATTACTCCTTATATACGCAAAACATCCATATTTCTGATTATTTATTCCTACGCCTGGCAGCTCTGAACACGTCAACAACATGATGACGCATTTTCCCGCGCTTTCCCCGCCATGCCAGTGAAACCCGCGCACTGCTGACCACACCGTGAATTCCTCCTATCCGGTAACCCTAAAGTAAGCCATTTCCACTTCACTATATCAGTTATAGATGTAGGTAAGATTGAGGGGAAGAAATGGTGGTATAAGTGAGGCTGTGTGCGTGTAGGAGGGTGTTAGTATGACCCGGCGAGTATGCTATCGGGTTTCTCGCGGCTTTCTTGCCCGGTGATGCTGAACTGAACTGAAAATACATGTGCTGGGTTATGGTTCTTGTAGTGGTGGAGGTTCTTCAGACTCTTGAGGTATTGCTGTGTTTATTGATGGTGTGTGGAAAGCCGAATCCCACAACTGAAGGCATGGACTTGTGGCGTTATCGTGTTGTGCGGCGCTGGATTGACTGACCTCGGGCACAACAATGATGGCGCAATGGTACAGTTATGATGCCCGAAGCTAATATTTACAGCCCACACATCGTTTTAGTGAAGCCTCTTACTCATCCGTCTTTTTCAGTGAATTTGTGGGGACCAAGGGTAGAGAGGGATGATAGGATGTTTGCCGCTATTCTATGACCTTATGTTAATGTTTATGTTTATATTCCTTTGTAATTGTTAAGTAGAACTGGGCCAAAACGGGCATATTTTGGGTTCTCATCACCCCGCATTTTTTTTTTATTTGACTTATTTTGTTGAACTGGCAACAGTGCATATTTTTTGGGTTCTGTAATTCACTTTTTGGCGATTTTTTTTTTATATGACTGTACTATGGTTTTGGGCAACACTAGTTTTTGTAATATGATTAATTGTTTCTGAATGAAGTTTAGAGTATGGTTGCGAAGGCTATTTCACTTGTTTTGGGTTAAAAGGTTTTTAATCTACAACTGGTTCGCCCAATGTTTGCCGCACACCATTGTTTCTATAATATATTATAAGAGTCGAGTTACTAGTAAGATGCCATAGACGTTATTGTTTCCGGTCCTGAGTATCTACTACGACTGTGGTGTCCACCGGCTATCCGAAATCCTCACAACGGTATGCGGTTTCATTGGTCCCAATTGATTTCGCCCGCACACAGAATATTTCGCCCACAGGTCAATTCGCCCAAGTGTTAATTTCCCTACACTATTCCTTAATTTTCTGCAGGTTGTAAATACTTGGTACCCAATATGAGGCAGACTGGTTGATAGGAGGGTCTTGATCCTGGCTGGTGCGTCTGATGGTAGTGTTCTCCTCCTTGCCTTGCGACCAGTTCTTGGGTTGATGTGCTGGGCTGACAGGTCACTGATGGCAGTAGGGTTGGGCACAAGGTTCTCCAGGATCTTCCAGGTATATAATATCTGGTATCTCTCCCTCCGCCTCTGTTGTGAGTAAAGGCCCAACTTTTGTAATCTTTCCCAATAATTGAGGTTTTTCATTCCTCCACTTGTCTGGTATAAGACCTTTGAACTGATTCGAGGGCTTGTATTTCTGCTACTCTGTGAGGGGACCACAACTGGCTACAGTAATCCAGCACTGGTTGTACCAGTGCCTTCCACAGAGTTAACATGCAGCCCTCTTCTCGGGAATAGAATGTTCGTAGGATCCAACCTGCTATTTTTGGCCTTTTTCACCGTTTTTTCTATATGGTGACTAAATGTGGCATCGTCGCTGAGGTGGACCCCCAGGCACTTCACATTGGTGCTTGATGTAATTTCTCGGCCTTCACTTGTCAGGAAAGGTGTGGGGTTTTGGTCGTTTTGTTGTGCCCCAACTCTGAGTGACTGAAATTTATTATCGTTTAGCTTCATGTTATTATTGTTTGCCCAATCATAGATTTTGTTAAGATCCTGCTGTAGTTGGTTAACATCTTGTACTTCTATGCTTCTACTGGTATTTGTATCATCTGCAAAGGATGTTACTTTTGATTTTGACACTCCCTCGTCAATATCCCCAATGAGAATGATGAACAGTAGAGGCCCACAGACTGAGCCTTGGGGGACACCACTTACAACTTGGTGGTCTGCAGACATGGCCCCATTCGCTGTTAATTACTACTTGCATTCTGGATGTTAGAAAGCTGTGGAGCCACACACCAATGTTGCCCGTTATGCCCAGTTTACGCAGCTTGTGCAGGAGAGTGCCATGATCAACCTTGTCAAAGGCTTTTTCAAAGTCTAGAAAGACAGTATCCACAAGTTTGCCAGAAGCCAGTTGGTTGAGGAGCCTGTCATGATAAGCAAGAAGCCGAGACAAACAGGATCTACCTTTCCGAAAGCCATGCTGACTGGCGTTGAGGAGGTTATTTTTATTCTCTTCCAAGAATGCGTAGACGTGGTTATGCATGATCTTCTCAAACAGCTTGATTACATGAGAAGTGAGAGCCACTGGTCGGTAGTTTGCGGCACAGCCTCTACTTCCTCCTTTGTGGATGGGTGTTATGACGGCCTTCTTGGCTGTGAGGGTCACTACTGTGTTAAGGGACTCACGCCACACCAGGTATAGGGGGCCAGCTAAGGATTCTTAGCGTTCAGTAGCAATTTGCTGGTATGCCATCAGGACCTGCCGTGAATTTCTAATTTCTTTAATGCCTTTTAATGTCCTTTAAATTATGTCCTTCTGTAAACGTTGTCTTGAGGTCGGGTGAGCTGAGAGACGGTTGGGCCTGAAAAGACTTTGTTGGTCATGATGCTTAATGGTCAGATGCTGAACACAGTGCGATATTGCTCAGCTAGAATTTCACTGATGTTTTTGGCATCCTCCTCCATTTGCCCTCAGATGTTACCAGAGGTCCATTGGCACTTAGAGTACCAAGGTCCATTTCCCTCGGATGTTTCACGGTCAATTCCTCGAACAGAGTCCAATGCCCAAAGTTTGACGGGGCCAATTGCCCCTTGATGTTACAACAGGGTCCAATTTGCAACCAAGAATACTGCGGTTGCAATCGGCCCCCAAAAACGCCTTCAGATTTGACCTCCTTGTACAGTGAATTGCTCGATTGTTCAGAGGTCCAATTGGGCTTTAGGTGTTTTTCGTGTCGTTGTTTGTTGTGTTGCATATTTTCACTTCAAATTATCGCGATTGCGAATTAAACTCATTCTACTGTTGGTTCGGACTTGTTCCTTGGCTGGTTCAAGGATCGCCCATTTTCCAACCGGTAATTTTCCGTTCTTGGATGTGTCAATCAGGTACCCTGAACTACTGAAGTTTAGAGAATCTTGAATATTTAGATTGTTAGGTAATTGTTTGGTATGTTCATTTCATTTGATCTCTTTCAGATCATTGTTGCTTTGAATACTTCTTTCGTTCAATATCACAATGTGATTTAGGTTTTGAAGTTCTTTGGTGTTCTGCGCTAATCATGTCCTTGTTCAGATGCCCCTTTTCTCATCATTTACCAGTTTATGATGGTGTATCCAAGTTGTGCTATTGCTTATTGGGAATGTTATAGCAGGTAAGGATTGGTTTATTACTACTTGTTGGGTTAGATTCTTTAGGCAACAGTTCGCCATCACTTGTAACGTGGCTTGTTCGATTGCGACTTCCTCCAAAATTTCCTGTCTGCATTCAAGTATGAAATTTGGGCACGAATTATACATCGAGGTGGTGAGGATGTCAATGGTTCTTATATGGTTAGGCATGAGTTTGTGTCTAGAGGGGCCTGTCTCTTGATTTGTACATTGTATTTTAATGTAATTTGATTCAATTCGAGTTTGCAATTCTTACCATTTGATACTTTCATGGATTATTGTGCTAGTGTCACAGCATCTGTCTCCCTTCTGGTCTTTGTACCTGTAGATAAGTTGTCCTGAGCTTGTAATTCCCGTGACGTTGGTGATCTGTTAGTTGCTCCTCAAGCTTTCAATGTCTTGGCCATCACATAAAAATGTATGTCAGTTATTTTATTTGGAGGCTTGAGGAAGTGTTCATGGGACTTTCTAGCTGGTTTGCCCATGAATTTTGTTGAAAAAATAAAGGGTCAAGGTTAATTAATATGTGATGTTTTTTAACATGTAATTTTTGAACCACTTCCAGTATTGAATGTGAAAGCAGACATAGGCTTGATGCAAGTATCTGACATTGTTCCAACCTCTGGTACTGTGCTTTCCTTCCTTCATGTACACAGTGTAATTATGGAGTTGTATTTCTGCATTATTAGCTTCTGACAGGTGAGATTCTGTTATTGCCATAAAAGCATAATTTTCAAGTTTTGCCAGATCACATAACAATGGTATTTTGTTTCTGTTGGATTTTGGAGACAGGCCTTGAATGTTGCACATGAGGAAGCTTTCTAGGCTGAGTGGCCCATGATTGTTGGTTAAGAAAATATAATAAATAAACAAAGGGTTAATTGATATGTGCTTTTATGTTACTCTTCAGACTATTTGTTTGATTTACAGCGTCAATATGTATTACGAAGCTATTAGAGAGAGAGAGAGAGAGAGAGAGAGAGACGGGTGACTGTCATTCCATTCTAAAGGGAGTCTAGGGCACAATATCTCATCAACTCCCTCTCTCTCCACTCCGACGCAGGAGGAGGAGGAGGAGGACTGTTACTGGAGTCATTTCGCCCAAGGTTACTGGTGGTTCATTTACCTCTCACTTGTTAACTGCTCAGTGGACGTGACATGGAATGTGTGTGCGAATTGACTCTTACATGTGGGCGAAATGACCGTAAATCTTCACAACCCTATTTACCCCACCTCAACCTAAGTTAGCAGGAGAAAGTTGGCATTTTTAACAATTACGTTATAGACAGTTTTTTTCTTGTATATTAGCATTGTGAGTATACTGGGCACTTTGTACTAACGTTCTTTAAATATTTAAAAGGTTCTGTGAAAATCAGAAGAAAAAAAAAATTGAAGAATAATGGCGGGAAAGTGTTCTAGATCATTACTACTACTATAGAGCTACTACAGGAGAACCTCGTTTAACCGGCATTTAAAACAACGGCAGCCTCAAAACAACGGCACTAATCGATCCAGGTTTTTTTTTTTTTTTTTTTTTTTTTTTATTTTTTTTTTTTTTTTTTTTTTTTTTTTTTTTTTTTTTTTATTCCACTATAAACTCTGAACTCTTTCCTTTCTGTTCTCACTTTCCTATACTTACATCTTCAAAAGAGTAACAACACCTCCCGAACTAAATGGCTCACCACTACTTCTTATTTATTCTCTGACTGTCTTCTTTATAGGGACTGCACTATACGGCTTTGTTTACCCATTTGTTGTGCCCTTGGCCATGTTCCTTGTATGGGAAAAAAAAAAAAATGGTATTTTTGGGATTTCATACTAAGAGTTAACTCTCAAACAATGGAAATGGTTATCCCGGGATGCGCTCCCCGAGGGTCGATAACGAGTTCTCTGTACTCACTCCATAGGCTTGTCTTCCACTATATACTATGCTCTCTTGCTATTGTTGCAGCTATGTCATTATAGATCTTTGTTATGTTTTTACATATTTAATATTGAGTTTTCTGCAAATTGATTCTGTTGCCTTTTGTCCCCTTTTGCTCCTCATTTGCACATTTGTTTAGTTCACCAATTTAATTCATTTTTGCTGGTTTGTGTAGTGAGTCCTTCGCAACCTCGGGACCAGCGCCGAGCCGAGTAATGGAATTTTCCGACTTTTAGAACGTAGATGTATTAAGGGGAAAAAAAAGCATGAAAATCACGTTTGGACGTTTGGGAGCCATAATACCAATAACAGACCTGTAGAAGTACACAAAATAACAGTGTACACAACTCTACAGTCACAACACCACTGAACAATAACAACAAACAAATCGGCGGGAGAAACCAAGCGGCCTAGTGTGGTGGCACCTAGCGGCCGACCCGGCAACTACGCGCCGGGTTTTGGGTGTTCTGCCGTGTTTAGGAAAATCCGGAACCATAGCCGAGTTTTGGGTGTTGCCGAGTTTGGGAACTTCAACCTGTACTTTGTTGAAAAATTGGACTTCTTACAATTATATTAACATTTATTGTGAAACTATAATAACAAAACCTAGAGCTTACACAAATGTATTAACAATAATCCTTCTATATTCCGCAGGTACCCTAGAAGAAGACTTACTGCTTGGGATAAGATGGAGTTTACTCCCAAGAAACAGATTATTCCCAGCTTTAGTAATCGTAAGTATTCAATATATCTTTTACGTCCTTGTCACTTGTCTCTCTTGTTGGGGAAGTCAGTGTTAGCTTGTGAAATATTATGTGCCATATGACCTCTGATGTCTGGCACATTCACCTTTTTTGGCATTAAATCAATCAATTGTGAAATATTATGTGCCATATGACCTCTGATGTCTGGCACATTCACCTTTTTTGGCATTAAATCAATCAATTGTGAAATATTATGTGCTATATGACCTCTGATGTCTGGCACATTTACCTTTTTTGGCATTAAATCAATCAATTGTGAAATATTATGTGCTATATGACCTCTGATGTCTGGCACATTTACCTTTTTTGGCATTAAATCAATCAATTGTGAAATATTATGTGCTATATGACCTCTGATGTCTGGCACATTTACCTTTTTTGACATTAAATCAATCAATTGTGAAATATTATGTGCTATATGACCTCTGATGTCTGGCACATTTACCTTTTTTGACATTAAATCAATCAATTGTGAAATATTATGTGCTATATGACCTCTGATGTCTGGCACATTTACCTTTTTTGGCATTAAATCAATCAATTGTGAAATATTATGTGCTATATGACCTCTGATGTCTGGCACATTTACCTTTTTTGACATTAAATCAATCAATTGTGAAATATTATGTGCTATATGACCTCTGATGTCTGGCACATTTACCTTTTTTGACATTAAATCAATCAATTGTGAATATTATGTGCTATATGACCTCTGATGTCTGGCACATTTACCTTTTTTGGCATTAAATCAATCAATTGTGAAATATTATGTGCTATATGACCTCTGATGTCTGGCACATTTACCTTTTTTGACATTAAATCAATCAATTGTGAAATATTATGTGCTATATGACCTCTGATGTCTGGCACATTTACCTTTTTTGACATTAAATCAATCAATTGTGAAATATTATGTGCTATATGACCTCTGATGTCTGGCACATTTACCTTTTTTGGCATTAAATCAATCAATTGTGAAATATTATGTGCTATATGACCTCTGATGTCTGGCACATTTACCTTTTTTGACATTAAATCAATCAATTGTGAAATATTATGTGCTATATGACCTCTGATGTCTGGGACATTTACCTTTTTGACATTAAATCAATCAATTGTGAAATATATGTGCTATATGACCTCTGATGTCTGGCACATTCACCTTTTTTGGCATTAAATCAATCAATTGTGAAATATTATGTGCTATATGACCTCTGATGTCTGGCACATTTACCTTTTTTGGCATTAAATCAATCAATTGTGAAATATTAGATAAGAACAAGCAGGTTACCATAGAACACTGACAGTAGAACAAGTCAAACAGATTGCTGAAATTACAGTGACATTACAAATCAGTCTTGACATGGACCATGGTTGGACCAGAGATTTACCTGGGAAAATTATGATCAGCACTGCTTTGCAATAGTTGGCAGCAGCTGCAGAAGCAACAGAGTGCTAACTAAGCCACCAACACGACTGCTTTGCATTGACAGTTGCATGCATAAGTTGTTTCACCAGAAATGCTTTTGCAGTGTTTTAACAGCCTGCACAGTCCAAGAATGAGTAGTAGAATGGAGTAGTAGTGGTAGGGGTGGTGGTGGTAGTAGTAGTAGTAGTAGTGGTAGGGGTGGTGGTGGTAGTAGTAGTAGTAGTAGTAGTGGTAGGGGTAGTGGTGGTGGCGGTATGGAAATAAGGACGCCCAAAGAATGGTATTAGTCAGGACAGTCCTTCACTACTGCCCTCACTGCCCATAGAGTTACAGTGTGAGGTAGTAGTGGTAGTAGTAGTGGTGGTGGTGGTTGTATGGAAATAAGGACGCCAAAAGAATGGTATTAGTCAGGACAGTCCTTCACTACTGCCCTCACTGCCCTTAGAGTTACAGTGTGAGGTAGTAGTAGTAGTAGTAGTAGTAGAAGAGTAGTAGTAGTAGTAGTGGTGGTGGTGGTTGTATGGAAATAAGGACGCCAAAAGAATGGTATTAGTCAGGACAGTCCTTCACTACTGCCCTCACTGCCCTTAGAGTTACAGTGTGAGGTAGTAGTAGTAGTAGTAGTAGTAGAGTAGTAGTAGTAGTAGTGGTGGTGGTTGTATGGAAATCAGGACGCCCAGAGGATGGCATTAGTCAGGACAGTCCTTCACTACTGCCCTCACTGCCCATAGAGTTACAGTGTGAGGTAGTAGTAGTAGTAGTAGTAGTAGAAGAGTATTAGTAGTAGTAGTGGTGGTGGTGGTTGTATGGAAATAAGGACGCCAAAAGAATGGTATTAGTCAGGACAGTCCTTCACTACTGCCCTCACTGCCCATAGAGTTACAGTGTGAGGTAGTAGTAGTAGTAGTAGAAGAGTAGTAGTAGTAGTAGTGGTGGTGGTGGTTGTATGGAAATCAGGACGCCCAAAGGATGGCATTAGTCAGGACAGTCCTTCACTACTGCCCTCACTGCCCATAGAGTTACAGTGTGAGGTAGTAGTAGTAGTAGTAGTGGTGGTAGTAGTAGTAGTAGTAGTGGTGGTGGTTGTATGGAAATAAGGACGCCAAAAGAATGGTATTAGTCAGGATAGCCCTTCACTACTGCCCTCACTGCCCATAGAGTTACAGTATGAGGTAGTAGTTGTAGTAGTAGTAGTAGTAGTAGTGGTGGTGGTGGTTGTATGGAAATAAGGACGCCCAAAGGATGGCATTAGTCAGGACAGTCCTTCACTACTGCCCTCACTGCCCATAGAGTTACAGTGTGAGGTAGTAGTAGTAGTAGTAGTAGTAGTAGTAGTAGTAGTAGTGGTGGTGGTTGTATGGAAATCAGGACGCCCAAAGGATGGCATTAGTCAGGACAGTCCTTCACTGCTGCCCTCAGAGTCACAGTTTGAATGAATTTGTCACAGTCTCCATTCTACTGCTACTCTAATCCCTAAGCACTAAATTTTAACAGCTTGCACAGTCCAAGAATGACTGGTTGTGATCTTATCCCTGTCCTCAGTCAAGTCGATTTCATACCTCATGATAGCATCGCACCCAAATTTAGTAAAATCTTTAGACATTTAATCTCCTGCCACATTTGTGCTGTTCAATCACTGTGGTTCAGTTATTTTTATCATCACTACCATATTTGCCGAGTAAAATTCAAACTAGTGTGCAATTATTAGCTAGAAGAACAAAGGTTTAAAATTATGTGGTGCTGTAGTCTCGCCCTCTCTCGCCCTCTCTCGCCCTCTCTCGCCCTCTCTCGCCCTCTCTCGCCCTCTCTCGCCCTCTCTCGCCCTCTCTCGCCCTCTCTCGCCCTCTCTCGCCCTCTCTCTCGCTCTCTCTCTCTCTCTCTCTCTCTCTCTCTCTCTCTCTCTCTCTCTCTCTCTCTCTCTCTCTCTCTCTCTCTCTCTCTCTCTCTCTCTCTCTCTCTCTCTCTCTCTCTCTCTCTCTCTCAAAAGGGTTGTAGGAGGTATGACTAAGCATGAATGAACATATGCATGCACAGAATATCTTATGAGCAAGAGAGTCGTGCAGTGATAACTTTATGTGACAGTGTTCCTGACATCTTGCAGGTCGCCACACTCCCTACACCAACAGTGGCCAGACCCAATGCAACAGGTTCAAGAAGAGAATCAACCAGTCTGGCCCCCCTTGGCCCTCCTACCGCAGAAACTCCCCTCAGACCTACTCACAGAAACGCTTCCTCTCGCGTTCAGAAAGAATTGTTAATCTCTCCACCAGGAATCTCCCGGCTGGTGAAGAGGTAACAGCATCCCATGAGAAAATAAAGAAGGGTACGCCATCACCTAAGAGTGCAAAGAGACCGTTGAGTGTCGTCAACATCGCAGAAAGTGTCAATGACCAAGTCTTTCCATCAAGCCCGACAGACCGAGAGGCTGATTCTCACGACGCTAAGAAGAAACACAGTCATGAGAACGATCCCTACAATTTTTCCTCTAACAACGATCATGAAATTTGTGATAAAAGAGCCAAGATAGATGTCGACAAGGAGAACAATTTTAACACACCATCAAGGACAACAATTGTGAAGTCATATCCCAGTAAGAAGAAAATAGAGTCATCGCGATCAAGGCTTCTGGCAGATATATCCCCGGAGAAGGTGGAGAAAGCGTATGGGGCCAGTTATCAGGCTGAGGAGGAGAAGGAAAATGTGCCAGCAGAGACGACATCAGACGGCGAGCTGGTGCCCTTGCCTGAGCCCGCCATCACCTTGCCTCACCTTATTGGGTAGGTGTTTATAGCCTGCCATCACCTTGCCTCACCTTATTGGGTAGGTGTTTATAGCCTGCCGTCACCTTGCCTCACCTTATTGGGTAGGTGTTTATAGCCTGCCATCACCTTGCCTCACCTTATTGGGTAGGTGTTTATAGTTTGCCGTCACCTTGCCTCACCTTATTGGGTAGGTGTTTATAGTTTGTTTGTAGTGCTTGTAGGGATTTATAACCATCATTCACGTTATGAATATATATATATGTTGTAGTTTGGTATGTTTCATAAATTGATTCATTAATGATACAAGGTACAATGATTTGATACAGTAATAATATTATGATTTATGATCAAAGGATTAATTGATTTTTAGGTCACAAAAGTTTTTCTTTTCTATTTAAAAAAACACTGGAGATCAACATAGATTGGGGATAAGAAATATGTACGCTGAGAGACATTGATTGCAAAGGGAAAATACTTCATAGGTAATGAAATAGCCATTGATTGACATAAGGAAGGGTTCATTTGAGAGATACGCTTAACCCCTTCACTGCGGCTGGTACAAATACGGTCTCTCAGCTATTTAAGGGTTCACTGCGGCTGGTACATATATGGTTTCTGTATTTAAACTGCGCGCTCAATGATATTATGGGTAAATATTCGTTGTGATAGGCTTGTATGGCAACAGTGTCAAGTGTTGCGATATAATAGAACCTCTTTTTCTGCTTGCGTGAGTTAGTTAGACTAATAAGGTCAAACGGTACAGTACGACGTGTTGACGCTGCCGCGCCCTCTACTTCAATGGCGAGGCTAAATAGTCAAGATATTCAATATATTCTTGATGGATATAAAACAGAAGTATGAATGAATGAATGAATGCATGAATGAAGCATTTATGTACCAAAATAAGCTGTATTATGTTGAGTAGTAAGTAGTTTCATTGTGCGTCTGGCAGCACGGTCATGGCCCTGTTGCTGCACTTTGACGTAACTCTTCACTTAGCTGGTAGCCTCCACCAAGACGAAACATAGATTTTCTGGTATGGAATGAGCATCCTATTCATTTAGGCACTTTAAAATATGATCAGTAATTATTTTATATTTTAATTAAACCTGCCGCACAGGGGGGTAGGCCTATGAATTTGATATCCGCAGTGAAGGGGTTAAATCTCAAAGATCGATAAAAGAGGAAAAGCCTTTGTATTGTAATAGGAAAGGGGGGAAATGTATTTGTCCTTGACCGGGTGTCCACTTTTGTTTGAAGTTTTTGTAGGTTAGGTGAAAAATAGTTTGATAAGATTTGCTTTTGCATACAGACATCACAACTCCCACGTACATATATCTCTCTGCCACAATTGATACACCACCACCACCACCTAATTGATTTTGCTTTGTCCCTTCACAGCTTTCCTAACTATGGCAACACGTGTTACCTGAACTCTGTGGTCCAGGCACTGTTTGGCCTGTCGCCCTTCCTGGGGACCTGGAGCTGGTGTCCTCGCAGCACACCCTGCCCGCCACCTCCCTGTCCTCCGGCCTCAACCAAGTGATCGGCGCAGCGCACTAAGGGTCAAGTGGCGTTGGTCAAACAGTCACTGAAGTAAGTTGACCTCTTCTTCGATGTTATTCCAGTTTGACACCGAATTCACTCACTTTTTTTTTTAAGGTATTGGTTCGGTGAGGTTCAATTCGTTTTTCAATAATTTTTGTCGCAAATCACACCCAAAAATATAGTCCTTTGAGACAGAAACAGTTAGCTGATTGATACAAAACATATCAAAAGTTCAAAACTCACCAGAAAATAGAGTTTAGTTCACCAAAGTGGATTCAGTGTCCAACATGAAATTGACCTCTTTTTGTTGTTCTTTATAGCGAATATTTCCCAAATTAATATGACGACGTGAAACATGAGCACAATACAGTAACTATAAATTGAGAAGATTATTGCTTTCTTGGATATTAGAGCACCAAATTTGTTGTTCTTTATAGCGAATATTTCCCAACATAATATGACGTGAAAAATGAGCACGATACAGTAACTATAAATTGAGAAGATTATTACTTTCTTGAATATTAGAGCACCAAATTTCTTATACAATTTATAGTTACTGTATTATATGTCTGGGAATAACATAGTGCAATGAAAGTTATTTAATCTGCATAGTTGAAGAGTGAAGACCTATACTTGCTCAGTCACAACTTCTGCTGACATCTTTTTGATCAGTGCACTGACGCGCACTGTAAAGTAAATGGGTATTGATAGTGCCCTGCGAATTCATATTTAGTCCCCCGAATCGATTAGTTGTAGTTGTAGTTAGTATATTTCATACCCTATTTTTCTGCACTACGAAACTTCCGTGTTCCTATCTTCTTTTAAGGACATGGTATCATTTTCCAACTGTTTTCTTACAAGTAGTTGATAGTTAGTAGTATGTAGTTCAGCAGATACCCTCGTCATGGACCAATAGGTCTCCTGGTGTCTGTTATTCCTATGTAATCCTATGTAATCAGGATGAAACACTTTTCTGTGCCCTCTACTCATTACAGAACTTAATGTGGCATTCTCACTCCTTTAATATTGAACTGAACTGTATTTTGCTTCATTAGAGAACTTAATTTGACATTCTCACGCCTTTAATATTGAACTGAACTGTATTTTGCTTCATTAGGGAACTTAATTTGGCATTCTCACTCCTTTAATATTGAACTGAACTGTATTTTGCTTCATTAGAGAACTTAATTTGACATTCTCACGCCTTTAATATTGAACTGAACTGTATTTTGCTTCATTAGGGAACTTAATTTGGCATTCTCACTCCTTTAATATTGAACTGAACTTTATTTTGCTTCATTAGAGAACTTAATTTGACATTCTCACGCCTTTAATATTGAACTGAACTGTATTTTGCTTCATTACAGAACTTAATTTGGCATTCTCACTCCTTTAATATTGAACTGAACTTTATTTTGCTTCATTAGAGAACTTAATTTGACATTCTCACGCCTTTAATATTGAACTGAACTGTATTTTGCTTCATTAGGGAACTTAATTTGGCATTCTCACTCCTTTAATATTGAACTGAACTTTATTTTGCTTCATAAGAGAACTTAATTTGGCATTCTCACTCCTTTAATATTGAACTGAACTGTATTTTGCTTCATTAGAGAACTTAATTTGGCATTCTCACTCCTTTAATATTGAACTGAACTTTATTTTGCTTCATAAGAGAACTTAATTTGGCATTCTCACGCCTTTAATATTGACTGAACTTTATTTGCTTCATAAGAGAACTTAATTGGCATTTCTCACGCCTTTAATATTGAACTGAACTGTATTTTGCTTCATTAGAGAACTTAATTTGCATTCTCACTGCCTTTAATATTGAACTGAACTTTATTTTGCTTCATTAGAGAACTAATTTGCCATTCTCACTCCTTTAATATTGAACTGAACTTTATTTTGCTTCATTAGAGAACTTAATTTGGCATTCTCACTCCTTTAATATTGAACTGAACTGTATTTTGCTTCATTAGAGAACATAATTTGGCATTCTCACTCCTTTAATATTGAACTGAACTGTATTTTGCTTCATTAGAGAACTTAATTTGGCATTCTCACTCCTTAATATTGAACTGAACTGTATTTTGCTTCATTAGAGAACTTAATTTGGCATTCTCACTCCTTTAATATTGAACTGAACTGTATTTTGCTTCATTACAGAACTTAATTTGGCATTCTCACTCCTTTAATATTGAACTGAACTGTATTTTGCTTCATTACAGAACTTAATTTGCCATTCTCACTCCTTTAATATTGAACGGAACTCCTGTATTTTGCTTCTCTTTTATCTCATGTCATCCCAAGTGTTTGAAAGTTGCCATCATTTGTATAAAAATCATTGTTTTTCTGTATCTTATGAACATGCAAACTTAAAGGACGCCCAACCTTATAGCTCTGGAGAAACGTAACTCATTTTCCCGTCTTGTCAGGACCGTGAAGGAGAATCTTGTGCGTGTTGATGGATCTTTCTCCGGCTACAAGATGCAAGACGCTAACGAGTTCCTGACGCGCATCCTGGACACGATCAAGGATGAAATAGACCGCTGCTACATGACAACGCCGAGTCCCGACCGTTGCCTTACCGCTAGGGATGAAGACGACGAACTCTTCCCTCATAGCACAAGGTTCCAAAAAGTTAATACAGTGGAGAAAATTTTTGAGGATGAAATCAGCACTCCTACTAAAGATAAGAGTGAAATCAGCACTCCTACTAAAGATAAGAGTGAAATCAGCACTCCCAACAAAGATAAGAGTGAAATCAGCACTCCCAACAACGATAAGAGTGAGATCAGCACTCTCACTGAAGATAGCCCTACAGTTAATAGTAAAGATTCTGATGATGAACAGTTAACACAAGTTTTTGAAGGGGAGGAGACAACCACTTCTGTTAAGGTGGTGTCATCCGAGGCCGAGAGTGAGGACGAGCCCCTACCCCCGTGCCCCACAGAGTCCTTCACCCCAAACACGGGCTGTGATGAGGACGCCTTGCCCAGGAACCCGATTAAGGATAACTTTGAGTTCCAGCTTTTTGAGTCCTACAGATGCCTTGGGTGAGTAGCCTCGACTTTGGTGCATCAATTGGTATAATGATCTTGTTTCCTAGAAATTAGCCTCTTAAAATGGTCAACATGGAATATTTAGTCATTAGTTTCTTTGGTATTACAGTAAAACCTCTCCTATTCGGACTAATTGGGCCAAGGAGTGGTCCGAGTAATGCAAGGATCCGAATAATGGGGGGATTATATAGGATATGTATAAAAAAAAAAAAAAAAAAATCTAGTTGTATATATACTAGCTAGGAAATTTCGACCCCCTAAAAAAAAAAAAAAAAAAAAATTAGTAAATAAGTAGAAATTCGACCTAAAAAAAAAAAAAAAAAAATTCTAGGTGTATAATATAGCTAGGAAATTAAGACCCCTAAAAAAAAAAAAAAAAAAAAAAAAAAAAAAAAAAAAAAAAAAAAAAAAAAAAAAAAAAAAAAAAAAAAAAAAAAATCGGTGTATAATATAGCTAGGAAATTTCGACCCCTAAAAAAAAAAAAAAAAAAAAAAAAAAAAAAAAAAAAATCTCGGTGTATAATATAGCTAGGAAATTTCGACCCCTAAAACAAAAAAAATAATAATAGTAATAATAATGAGGAGGTCCGAATAATGAGTGTCCGAATACGAGAGGGTTTACTGTATTCCAGTTTGACACCGAATTCACTTTGGTGGACGAAAGTATTTTTTGCGAGCGAATTTTTATGTGTTTTGAATTAATCCGCTAAATGTTTCTGTCACAAATCAGGTCTAGGTTCGGTTAGGTTCAATTTGTTTTCCAATAATTCTTGTTGCCAAAAAAATATAATAAAATTGCGACAAATGGTTAGCAGATTCATTCAAAATACATCAACACACACCAGAAAAAATTGTTTCGTCCACCAAAGTGAATTCGGTGTCGTACTGGAAATTTACCGATTCTTTGTTTGTACAAGTTCAATTGTAATATTGTGCCCAGAAAATGTACTACAGCCAAATTCCCAACATCCGACTTGTCCAAACAACCGACTTTTTTCACCACCACATTGTGTCTTGTTTTGGCCATTTATTTTACTTAGTTTTTTTTTAGTTTATAGAAAACATTGATTTGTGGCTTTATTTATGCATGAATTTTACTTTGGCATATACCACTGGATCAGCCTTCAAGAGCTGCATCTTTTATGTTGTATACCATTTTGTCCTTACGTTTATGGTTACTGTGATATCCGAACATCCGACTATTCCAATTATCCAACCTACCTTCGGTCCCCCCAAGGTCGAATAATTAATACTTAGCTGTAAGTATATATATAAGTGTTTATCTTTTAATAAATGATTATACAAATGCTTTTCCTGATGAACAGATGCCATGAAGTGGTGGGAAAGAAACAAGAGTATTTTGGCCTCTATGTTAACCTACCGGAGGAGGATCACGACAACATTCAGGCCGCCCTCTCCTCCTGCATGGGCGAGGACGAGAGGGACCTCAAGTGTGAGAAGTGCGGCCACAATCGCTCCTCCGTTGTCACCACAGTTACTCGGCTACCTAGGTGAGTGTTCATTGTAGTTCTGGTCAAATAGTGATATACGTATATGTTATTTTATTTATGTTTCCCCAAGAATATCAGGTCCCAGATCTCTTAATGCAATGGCCATTACCCAAACATGCAGTGTGGTACTTATGGTAATGGACATGAACCTTTTGAATGGGTGTAAGAGGAATCTGGGAGCTAGGTTGTGGTATCAGGAAAGATACAGCCCCTTTTTTTTTTTTTTTTTTTTTTTTTTTTTTTTTTTTTTTTTCTCCATATTTTTTCCATATTCCTTATTCATTGCTTTATTATTTATTATCCTTTCCTTATTCATTTCCATTTCCCATTTTTTATTTAATGAATCTTATCCAACTCTGCTGTAACGTTTTATTTACAGGAACTACCACGTGTAAGTCTCGGCCTCTTGTAGCTTCCTTATTTTCTTGTTATGTTCTTATTTGATTATAGTCTATTTTTTTTATTATGGTCAAAATGCACTAAGGAAGCCACGCCCCCTGCCTGCCCTTCTATTCTACGGGGCAGCTGATTGGTGCATTCCTCGTATCATCACTACCAATCACAGTATCTTCACTACTTAACAACGGCGTGACCACTGGAGAGAGCAATCTTCACTACAGAGGGATTTTTGATTTTGTCACCCTCTAGTGAAGATGTCTAACCCAGTGGTCACGCCGCTGTTAAGTAGTGAAGATACTGTGATTGGTAGTGATGATACGAGGAATGCACCAATCAGCTGCCCCGTAGAATAGAAGGGCAGGCAGGGGGCGTGGCTTCCTTACTGCATTTTGACCATAATAAAAAAAATAGACTATAATCTTATCCATCTCTGCTTTCAGGATCCTCATTGTGCAGCTGAAGAGATATGAGTACAAAGCAGAGCAGGGCGAGAGCATCAAGAGGTCGTGGAAGGTGCCCGTGAACCGCTGGCTGACCTTGGATGCATACGTGACCCAGGATGTCTCGGAACCCTCGTCTTGGAGTCCCCATTCTGGAAGGCAAGTTACAGTATGCATGGTAAACCTGTTGCCTGTCTAGAAGAGCATCTGGGGCGTAAAACTTATGCCGCAAATTTATATCCAAGCATACTTAGTTTTCCAATCTATCCTAGCTTTACTTTGAATTTTCTGCACCCTCCCTTTAGTTATATACTCAAGCCACATTTTAATTAGTCATGTTCCCAGTTTTTCTTAGCTGATACCTATCTCTCACATTCTCTCCGTGAATATACGTAGCTATAGTCTATTTTTTTTATTATGGTCAAAATGCAGTAAGGAAGCCACGCCCCCTGCCTGCCCTTCTATTCTACGGGGCAGCTGATTGGTGCATTCCTCGTATCATCACTACCAATCACAATATCTTCACTACTTAACAGCGGCGTGACCACTGGGTTAGACATCTTCACTAGAGGGTGACAAAATCAAAAATCCCTCTGTAGTGAAGATTGCTCTCTCCAGTGGTCACGCCGTTGTTAAGTAGTGAAGATACTGTGATTGGTAGTGATGATACGAGGAATGCACCAATCAGCTGCCCCGTAGAATAGAAGGGGAGGCAGGGGGCGTGGCTTCCTTACTGCATTTTGACCATAATAAAAAAAATAGACTATACACAGCGCGCCAAAGCATTGTTCGCGACATCATAACACAGCGCTTCCATACGGGAATTCAGGAAATGTACTCTATGGCAGCCTACTGACTTCCGAGAGAGATATCTTACATATGGCAGCTTGTTTAAGGCACGGGCAGTCCATCAAGACCGTTGAGGAATGTTCGGATGCCACTTGTCAATTATAGATGAAGCATTTCAAAAAGTATCGCCTTCCTTCCCGCGAGTAATTTGAACAGACGCGCATTGGTATGTCTATCATTATTTTCATAATGAGTGGCAAGAAAGACCAATAGAGCAAATTAAAGTTATTGTATCTCTACACAAGGCAGAGAGGCCAGTGGAAGAAATATCAAGGATTGTGGATGTTACGAGGAGATGAGTGCATAAGTGGGTGGAAAATTTCACGGTGAGTTGCATCGTCGCGACAGCCGCGACACCAGAACATTATAAGTGGCCAGGGCGAGGGTGTAAAACATCAGCAAGCACCCTAAATGTCATGAAACGTCAAGTGGATGCCCATCCTCAATTAAGAGCAAGAAAAATATTGCGATATGACTTTTACATCCTCGCCCTGGCCACTTATAATGTTCTGGTGTCGCGGCTGTCGCGACGATGCAACCCACCGTCAAACTTTCCACCCACTTATGCACACATCTCTTCGTAACACCCACAATCCTTGATATTTCTTCCACTGGCCTCTCTGCCTTGTGTAGAGATACAATAACTTTAATTTGCTCTATTGGTCTTTCTTGCCACTCATTATGAAAATAATGATAGACATACCAATGCGCGTCTGTTCAAATTACTCGCGGGAAGGAAGGCGATACTTTTTGAAATGCTTCATCTATAATTGACAAGTGGCATCCGAACATTCCTCAACGGTCTTGATGGACTGCCCGTGCCTTAAACAAGCTGCCATATGTAAGATATCTCTCTCGGAAGTCAGTAGGCTGCCATAGAGTAAATTTTCTGAATTCCCGTATGGAAGCGCTGTGTTATAATGTCGCGAACAATGCTTTGGCGCGCTGTGTAGGTACATCTTATTTGATCTTATGTCGACTTATCTAATTTTGTTTCCTAAGGGTTTTGATCTCTATGTGTTGATTTATCTGATTTCATTTTCTAAACGTTTTCCCTTACAGTGTTGTTCCTGTATGCATTCGGGTGAAAATTAAATTATTATCTCTCACATTCTCTCCATTAATTGATCTACAGCGTATTGATTTCATTTTCTAAACGTTTTTCCTTACAGTGTTGTGCCGCGAGCCAACAAGCAGACCACCCTCACCGTGCGCAACCTGTCCTCGGAGCTCAACGTGTGTGAGGGGCGCAAGGAGGCGGGGGGAAGCAAGGAGCAGGAGGAGCCCAGCATGTGCTCCCCAGGGCCGGGCCTCCTCAAGACCCCGGAGAACGCTGAGCCCCCGGCGGCCTCGGATAAGGAGGACGAGGAACTGCAGGTAAGGGAGAGGGTGAATGTAATGAGGAAAGATTGACCCATTGAGGCCCAGAACGTAATTTTCATTGTAATATCACCATTCAACGATTTTAATGAACATACGCAACATTATATAGACATGACCTGTTTAATATCCTTGTCCACTTAACTAATTTGGTATATAGTATGATACTTTTCGTAATTTTATGGCTAACATCAGACGATGTTATATAGCAAAGGAAAGATCTGGGTGTGAAGGGGTTAGTGTGGACTGTTATAGGTCTCGGATAAGGATGATGAGGAACTTCAGGTTAGGGAAAGGGAGGAATGTAGTGAGGAAGAAGAGAGTATGTAGGTCTGTCTAGGGTCTAAAGTATGGACAGTGTAGGTCTGTCTTGGATGTTGAGAATGTTTATGGTATGTCTATGTCTAGGGTCTAAAGTATGGACAGTGTAGATCTGTCTTGGATGGTTAGAATATTTATGGTATGTCTATGTCTAGGGTCTAAAGTATGGACAGTGTAGGTCTGTCTTGGATGTTGAAAATGTTTATGGTATGTCTATGTCTAGGGTCTAAAGTATGGACAGTGTAGGTCTGTCTTGGATGTTTAGAATATTTATGGTTGGTATAAAACGTGTACTCTTGCCCATTCCAGTTCCTTCCCTCATTTGTCCTCCCTTTCCCGACCTCCCTGTCTTGCGGTCATTCTCCCGGAATCCCCCTCCTTCTCCCTGGAAAATTTAACCTCCTTCCTCGAACAAATCCACATCCTACATCTGATCTAACCATCCTGCTGTAACATTCCGTTCTTTCCCCTTCCCTCATCGTTTCACTATTATTCTTTAACCCTGACCCTTTATATGCTTTGCCATAGTGCCATATGACCTCTGATGGCTGGCACATTCACCTTTTTAGGCATTAAATCAATCAATCAATCCAACATCCCTTACATAGAAGTCTTTGTCACTATTTCCCATTTTCGTTATTGACCTAGGCACCATTATTAATCCTCTTCTTTCTCTTTTTCCCTCCAATTATAGCCATTCACCTCTTTAGGCATTAAATCAGATCAATAAACGTGTAGAAAATTAATTAGAAAATGAAATCAGATAAGTAAAAGACAGGGGAGAGGGGTGAATTTAATGAGGAAAGATTAAGTATGGACTGTAGGTTTGGTATAAAGAGAATGGGGAACTTCAGGTAAGGAAGAGGGAGGAATGTAATGAGGAAGAATGAAGTATGGATAGTGTAGGTCTGTCCCGGCTGTTCAGATGGCTTGGTGGGTAATATGTATACCGTACCTATAGTCTATTTTTTTGAACAAGGCAAAAATCCTGACCCCTTGCTGCTTACTGACTGATATTTGATGCCAGGAGAAGGGAATACTACGCTTCTTCTATATTTCAGTTGTATTTTATCATAGTTAACCCATATTAACAAGGCAAAAATCCTGACCCCTTGCTGCTTACTGACTGATATTTGATGCCAGGAGAAGGGAATACTACACTTCTTCTATATTTCAGTTGTATTTTATCATAGTTAACCCATATTAACAAGGCAAAAATCCTGACCCCTTGCTGCTTACTGACTGATATTTGATGCCAGGAGAAGGGAATACTACGCTTCTTCTATATTTCAGTTGTATTTTATCATAGTTAACCCTATTATCAGATAAACAGAGGCATCATTTTAAGCATGAGACCTTGAGATAGACTGGAATTTTCGCCTTGTTAAAAAAAATTGACTATAGGTATAAGGTCAATAAGGCTAGATGGCAAAATACAAATGTCACTTAATATTGTTTGTCTCCCAGGAGGTGATGCGGCGCAGCATGGAGGACATCGGGGGCACACGGGAGGAGGACGAGATACAGCAGGCCATCAGACTCTCCTTGCAAGACCTGGGCATGAGTTACGCGCCCGAGAACCAAATCCAAACCAGTGACGAGCAGGTGAGACATTGTTTTTCTTTCTTTGATTATTGTTGCTGTTGTTGTTGTTGTTATTATTATTATTATTATTATTATTATTATTATTATTATTAACACCAAACCTCCTGAAAACCAATTCCAAACCAGCGAAGAACAGGCGAAACATACATTTTTTTCCTTTGATTTCTTATTGTTGTTATTATTATAGTAGGAGTAGCAGTAGTAGTATAAGGGAATGCAGTAAGTGTTAAGGGTAAGAGTTATTATTATTATACTTTTATTAATAGTGATTTAGGGTCAGGAAAAAGGGTCCAGACTGGTTTATGAAGATGAGTGAAGTTCTTTTTCCCAAACCAACCATGTTATTGCGGTTCCTATCTAATGCTTTACCAGATCTCAGATAGGTTAGTGTGTGTGTTTTTATTTACTATTATTATTTTTTTTATTTTTTTCCATGTGTGTGTGTGTGTGTGTGAGCGTGTGTGTGTCACCAAGAGGCTGCTGGTGCCCTGACAACGGTTACTGGTGAGGACAGGTCGGTAGGGGTCTGGTGCATGTGTTGATTGTCATGACTAGACTCTTACTCATCTGTCCTCACCAGTCCTCTCATCAAACTGTTACTCATCTGTCCTCACCAGTCCTCTCATCAGACTCTTACTCATCTGTTCTCACCAGTCCTCTCATCAAACTGTTACTCATCTGTCCTCACCAGTCCTCTCATCAAACTGTTACTCATCTGTCCTCACCAGTCCTCTCATCAAACTGTTACTCATCTGTTCTCACCAGTCCTCTCATCAAACTGTTACTCATCTCTCCTCACCAGTCCTCTCATCAAACTGTTACTCATCTGTTCTCACCAGTCCTCTCATCAAACTGTTACTCATCTGTCGTTCTCACAGTCACTCCTCATCAAACTGTTACTCATCTCTCCTCACCAGTCCTCTCATCAAACTGTTACTCATCTGTTCTCACCAGTCCTCTCATCAAACTGTTACTCATCTGTCCTCACCAGTCCTCTCATCAAACTGTTACTCATCTGTCCTCACCATCCTCTCATCAAACGGTCCGTGTGTGATCCTCGTGCTTAGTCCACGCCGCCTCACAGATGCTATCCACGTTTCTAGCATCTTCAGGCCGATAACCAGAATTTCCAAACCAATTTGAAACTTATAAATGTTTACCAACTATAAGTAACCATTACTACCTATTACTTACATCAATACAAAACAGAATAATATATAATCATCTTTCTGTTTAACATCAGATTTTTCCATAATGTCTTAATGAGGTCAGACGGTCGATGATGCGCTTCCAATGCTATTATCGGCGTTCATCATTTAAATTTGTGGCATGAGTTTTACGCCTCGGATGCTTTTCTTGACGGATAACCCAAGTTTCGGCTGAGGGACTTGGTGGATTGCCTAGTTGTTAATGTCAATAAGCCGCACATAGAAGATTCTTTATTTGATCTAACCATCCTGCTGTAACATTCCATTCCTTTCCTTCACCATTTCACTCTTTCTCTCTAACCCCTGACCCTTTTTATGCTTTGCCATAGTGCCATATGACCTCTGATGTCTGGCATATTTCCCCTTTTTATGGCATCAATCAATCAATCAATACAAATATATAGAACCTTGTCTTATGTTATCAGGTTGAGGAGGAAAATATCATTAAGTATCCGTAATAATAATATAAGTATAATGTATAATAATAAGTATCAGTTTATAGAAGTGGGTGTGCATCAAAACAGAATTATATAGAACCTTGTCTTATGTTATAGGTTGAGGAGGAAAATATCAGTAAGTATCAGTAATAATAATATAAGTATAATGTATAATAATAAGTATCAGTTTATAGAAGTGGGTGTGCATCAAAACAGAATTATATAGAGCCTTGTTTTATGTTACCAGGATGAGGAGGAAAGTGTCAATAAGGCGCAGACAGTAGAGGACGAGCAAGGTGAGGATGAAATCAGCAAGCACCGCCACGCCTTCCACCTCATCAGCGTCATCAGTCACTTCGGCTGCACCACAAACACGGGTGAGCCTCTTAGACAAGCTTACAGTAGTGTTGTGATAAAGATCCTGTTGACCCTTTTGATAGCTCTTACTGTCTTCTTTATAGGGACTGGCAACTAGGCGGGGAATTTATTTTTTATTTTATTTATTTTATTTATTTTATTTATTTATTTTTTTTTTTTTTTTTTTTTTTTTGAGGGGGGGGGGGTTTGTTCCCCCCCTTTTTTTTTTTTTTTTTTATTTTTTTTTTTTTTTTTTTTAGGCCAGTCTTGTGATAAAAAGCACCAAGAATATTAACAGATCAGGTTTATGACAAAAGTAAAAAATTTACAGTTGTGTCGTGAAAAGGTCATGTTGACAATAATTAAACTGATTTCTGATGGAGTATGTGATAAATCTACGCTAGAATTTTAGTATGAACAAAAATATGATTACCAAAGAAAATGTATGTAAACAGATCTCAGGTTATAAATGAACTGGTTAAACAGAATGTAAGTCGAATACGAATAGCCATTTATTGCACCATAGATAGATAGATAGATAGATAGTTTATTGACCACAGCAAGTATATAGTTTATAAAGTTACATAACACAAAATTTAATATCATCACCTAACCCCTTCACGCCCAGATCTTTCCTTTGCTATAAAAATTGTATGTTGTCGAGCCATAAAATTAAGAAAAGTCACTTAATATACCAAATTACTTAGTCGACAAGGATACTAAACAGGTCATATCTATAAAATATTGCTTATATCACAAGAAAATCGTCTAAATGCACCCAAATTACAATGGACATTACGTTCTGGGTCTCAAGGGGTTAAATCCAAATTGTCTCACATCTGCAGTCCGTGTATTTTTCTAACAAATTATACATTCACTTATTATTTCAGGTCATTATGTGGCTGACGTCTACAACTGTGAAGAGAAAAGCTGGTTCCACTACGATGATGAAACTGTTTCCAAGATTCCTGAGAGCATAGTGTTTGCAGAAGGGAGGCAAAAGAATGGATACATTTTCTTCTACGTGCACAAGTAAGCGTAAAACCTCATTGTTGTTATTGTTGTTGTTATTGTATTATTATTGTTGTTGCTATTGTTAGTAATGGCAGGAGTATGCTGTCATTCCTGCACCATTCACTTCAGCATTGGCACCACTACTATAGTCTATTCACTTAAGCTGGATTCTTGGGAGCTGCTCGATGCCTACCTGAGTATGTAAGGACGTCGCTGATTGGCTGAGGCTACCAAAATACCACCACCATCACCACCCAGCCCGCGTGCATCAGCCAATCAGCGACGTCCTTACATACTCGGGTAGGCATCGAGCAGCTCCCAAGAATCCAGCTTAAGTGAATAGACTATAGTACTATAGTCTATTTCTTTTATCGAGGCAAAAATTCCAATTATCTTAAGGTCTCATGCTTAAAATTATGCCTGTGTTTACCTGATAATATGGATAACTATGATAAAACATAACTGAAATTTAGATGAACTGTAGTATTCCCTTCTCCTGGCATCAAATATCAGTCAGTAAGCAGCAAAGGGTATGATTTTTTGCCTCTTAAAAAAACCAAGAGTATAACTAACTTCACTGCTAACATAGAACTTCATACTGCTTTTTGTTACTTCTTTGTTATTATTATTTTTTTCCCAGTCCTTTGTGATGTAAAACAAAAATATTTAGAGGTTTGAAGTCATTTCCTGTGTTTCCTCAGTTCATTCAACCTTACAAATGTATATTTCACAAACTCATAAAGTCAATCTTAACCATAATTTTGATTTCATAGACATTCATCACATTTTCTTCAGTGCTCTTTGAAGGAATGGAATTGATTTTTTCCCATTAAATTGGAGTTCCTATAAATCTTGTACTGTTAAATCTTGCATTGAGCTTGTACTGTTAAATCTTGCATTGAGCTTGTACTGTTAAATCTTGCATTGAGCTTGTACTGTTAAATCTTGCATTGAGCTTGTACTGTTAAATCTTGTATTGAGCTTGTACTGTTAAATCTTGCATTGAGCTTGTACTGTTAAACCTTGCATTGAGCTTGTACTGTTAAATCTTGCATTGAGCTTGTACTGTTAAATCTTGCATTGAGCTTGTACTGTTAAATCTTGCATTGAGCTTGTACTGTTAAATCTTGCATTGAGCTTGTACTGTTAAATCTTGTATTGAGCTTGTACTGTTAAATCTTGCATTGAGCTTGTACTGTTAAATCTTGCATTGAGCTTGTACTGTTAAATCTTGCATTGAGCTTGTACTGTTAAATCTTGCATTGAGCTTGTACTGTTAAATCTTGCATTGAGCTTGTACTGTTCTTATAGAATGTAAGAGATAAGTAGCCTAATCTTCAACCTCAATTTATATATATTTTTCCTTTTCTCCAGGGATATCTTCCAGAAGATAGAAAAGAGAGCCAGCCAGCACAGATAATGAAGATCACTGCAGGTCCATGTGTACCCATGTATATGTATGTACTATAAGATATTTATGTATATAGATGTAATATTTATGTAAATAACGTTACAATATCTTTTGTTTCAAGACAATAGTGAAGCAATTTTATATTGAAGGTGTACGTAGCGATATATATATAGTGTACAATTAGATGTTCTTCATATCCTATAGTGCCAGGCTAGTTTCATTATAAACTGATTTGATTTGTATGTTTTATATTCAGGTGGTCACTGTTCGTCTTGGCAAAGCTGTAATGTCTTAAGTATTTAGACATGTAGGTCTCTCTCTCTCTCTTGATGACTTTGTTTTCATGTTGAGAGAAGGGGATTAGGAAGAGGAGGAGGAGGAAGAGGACAAACAAATCAAGATATTACAAGAAAGAAAGGGAGGAAGCTGTAATGTCTTAAGTATTTAGACATGTAGGTCTCTCTCTCTCTTGATGACTTTGTTTTCATGTTGAGAGAAGGGGATTAGGAAGAGGAGGAAGAGGACAAACAAATCAAGATATTACAAGAAAGAAAGGGAGGGAGGCCCGTGTCCATAACTTTGCAAGATGTACTTTTGGATCAACAACATTGAGTACTCGGGTGAGGTATTCTTGAGGAACCTCCAAGGTATTTTTTCGACAATTTCCTTTGTTCAGATCAAATAACTTCCTTTTTTTCTCACCATCAGAAGATCGAATTCTCTGTTAATTCGATGTCTCAGCACCATCCATTGATTGTTTGATATTTGAGGTGAGCAACAGTCTTTACTGTCGCTGACTTTGGTGTTTCAGTGAAGGATAAGGCAAGAATTATTATCTGAATTAGCAATGTTAAAAAAAGATCCACATTTGGTGAAGAATGACAGAAAATTGGTCACTCACTTCTGATTGAACCTAAAGGCTATGGCAGCAGAGTTGGTTGAGTCAAAAGATATTTCATTAGATGTGAGGAAGCAAAAACTTAGACAAAGGACTTAGGCAAATTAGATATAAATTAGATCAAATTACAGATCTTAAAATGGAGACTATTGAAGGAAATGAAGGTAAATAGAACCTATAGATTACCTACCTGAAGCTGGAGACAAGGGACAATAGATATATAAATGGTATAAGAAAATATAATGACGATACATACTTTCAGCGTGAATGCTATGACATGACGAATCTGACACAATATTAGTAGCAATGTTGTCGCTTTTTTTATGTGGATATGGACGTTAAGGGTGTAAAAATGGCAGTATGACTTGACTTCATTGAGCAACTGTGCATTCTTTTCGACTGAATATGAATCCTAACTCTACTTAGAATGGGAAGTTAAGTTAGTTTATGGTGAATTAATGAAAGGAAACCTGTTTTTAATATTACATGTTATTCTTTGTAATACTTTTCTCTTAATAACCAGCTGATATACCACCGCAATATACTGAAAATATTCCGAATAAACCTGTGCAATAGAGGTGATAGACTTGCTTTGCTGGTCTGGAAGGGACTTAATGCTCGTATTCGTAGTCGCATACCATGATTGCTCGTGGTAATTGCTATGATTTTGTTCCATTTCTACTCCGTCAAAATGATTCACTTGATCTTGTAGCTGCCATGGAAAGTACTAGAGCAATCCTACAGTACTCCTATTGCAATCACAACAGAGCTGGCATGACCTATTGATTTAATTAGGACAAGACAAAAAGTGAACAATGACCACGTACAATGATGGTATGTGACTACGAATACGAGCATTAGTCTGTCTTAGTACACTGCAATGGTTTTATATTAATTATTAGTCACCTAGTCTTTTTTTTAACGAGGTGAAAATTCCATTCCATCTTAAGGTCTCATGCTTAAAATTGTGCCCATGTTTACCTCATAATATGGATTAATAATTAACTATGATGTAATACAACTGAAATTTAGAAGAAGTGTAGTATTCCCTTCTGGCATCAAATATCAGTCAGTAAGCAGCAAGAGGTCAGGATTTCTCACCTCGTTAAAAAAAAGACTAGTCATTATTAGCACCTGCAGAACAGTGAGCACTATACACTTAGGATGCTGGATGACTGATTATTTAGAACTGTAACCACGTTTGATTAAAAGGCTTTGTAAGGTCATTATAAATAAATCATACTTTTCTTTGATTATTTTAAGATCTACTTCACTTTAACTAATGCTAATAGTTAATAGTGAGGTTGAATTATGAATGTGTAAAAACATGCAGTAACAACATTTTAACTCAGGCAATTTCAGGAGTGCGTATATGATCATAAAAGCAACGTAAGTAGGGAAAAAAGAAAAATTGAATATACACATAGGAGTATACTTTGAGAGCAGGCTAAGTAAGAACATCATTGTATCAAAAACAAATCAATTGGTAATTTAATCTTCCTCCAACACGTCCACATCCTTCATCTGATCTAACCAGCCTGCTGTAACAATCCATTCCTCTCCCCTTCCCTCACCGTTTCACTGAACGTGCCAGACATCAGAGGTCATATGGTAGCCTACTATGGCAAAGCATATAAAGGGGAGGGGTTAAAGAATAATGTGAAACGATGAGGGAAGGGTAAATAACTCCGTTCTTTCCCCTTCCCTCACCGTTTCACTCTTTCCCCTATAGCCCTCCCCTTTTTTATGCTTGCCATAGTGCCATATGACCTCTGATGTCTGGCACATTTCCCCTTTTTTGGCATTAAATCAATCAATCAAGTATGGAAAGAGGAAATTTTTTATTTACACATGTATACTGTTGAGAGCAGGCAAAGTGAAAACATGCATAGCTTCAAAACAAAGTAGATGGTCAGAGCTGTGATAGTTCAAGCTCCGCCTCCTGGCCTTGAGAGGACCAAGACTTCAAGGTCACCCTGGAATTCCTACTAAAAGAGTTCCTACATTTGGTCCATAGACGCCATGGCTGTAAGTCATTTTATGGGAATGGATTTGCCCTTGAAGGAGATTTTCAAGGTCATGAACAGATCAGTGTCACAAGGTTTTCGGTCATGTGATAATAGCTGTGACCAGTGGCGTCACCGTGGGGGGGCTAAGGGGGACTTAGCCCCCCCAAGTCAAGGACTCAGCCCCCCCAAAATTGCTGCTAGTAGCCTGCTACCCAAAAACAATAAAAAGGAATATTTATCCAATTTTCCATGCCAGAGCAAAACCTTATTTTTCACACTTTTATAGAAAAATTGGTTTGATGTTTCATTTAAATGTTGAAATATGTTTGCTAACAAACCTTGAAATTACTAAGTATATTCTACGGGACGGGAGGCATGTTAACACAGTGGTAGGCAGGTAAAGGCAGTGGGAGCCAGGGTAAGGCAGTGGGAGGCAGGGTAACACAGGACGGGAGGCAGTGGGTGGCAGGGTAACACAGGACGGGAAGCAGTGGGTGGCAGGGTAACACAGGACGGGAGGCAGGTTAAGGCAGTGGGAGCCAGGGTAAGGCAGTGGGTGGCAGGGTAACACAGGACGAGAGGCAGGTTAACACAGGATGGGAGGCAGGTAAAGGCAGTGGGAGCCAGGGTAAGGCAGTGGGAGGCAGGGTAACAGGACGGGAGGCTTGTTAACAGTGGTAGGCAGGTAAAGGCAGTGGGAGGCAGGGCAACACAGGACGGGAGGCTTGTTAACACAGTGGTAGGCAGGTAAAGGCAGTGGGAGCCAGGGTAAGGCAGTGGGAGGCAGGGTAACACAGGACGGGAGGCAGTGGGTGGCAGGGTAACACAGGACGGGAGGCAGGTTAAGGCAGTGGGAGCCAGGGTAAGGCAGTGGGTGGCAGGGTAACACAGGACGGGAGGCAGGTTAACACAGGATGGGAGGCAGGTTAAGGCAGTGGGAGCCAGGGTAAGGCAGTGGGAGGCAGGGTAACACAGGACGGGAGGCAGGTTAACACAGTGGTATGCAGGTTAAGGCAGTGGGTGCCAGGGTAAGGCAGTGGGAGGCAGGTTAAATCGGCTTTTAGTTACTTTATCATGATCATGTACTTTCTTCTGTTTAACTACAGTATCCCATGTACCTGTTTTTGTGCAATAAGGGAAATACCTTGAATATATTGTAAGTTTATATTTATATATTTTTTCATTATCAAGATAAAACCTTACTGAGAAACAAACCAAAAACATATATTGTGCAATTCCTTTGTGGTTGTTAGTGGAGAGAGAAAAATGGCAATTTTATTATTTTGTATAAACAGAATAAAATTTTTCTTCAAATTATCAAATTTAGTTAATATGGTATAACTCTATTAATTTATGTGTCATGTAATTAAAGCTTAATTCCACTTTCTTCTCTTTTTTGGGCCTCAAAATTACCCTGGAACTGATTAATTTTCAAAATTACCCCCCGACCCCCCAGCTGGATAGGCTCGCTGCGCTCGCCCATCACCACCCCGGGGCTAAAGCCCCCCCAAATTTTTTTTCATGGTGACGCCACTGGCTGTGACTCATACTTACCGAGTTATCATTTTTTTTATGTATGACATTTAAGTAGACGATCTTGGTCATGCTGAAATAGTATGAAAAGGCAACACAACGAGCCTGACGCGTTGTATTCTCTGCACAATGTAAAAATACAATTGATAACAAAAAAACAAAAAACAAAAAAAATCTGATAGTAATCAAGTAAAACATACACGCACTGAGAAAGTGCAGTCACTGTTGCCCTTGAGTAAGGGGTTGGGGGGGCGGTGAGGTCCCAGCCTTACTTAATTGTTATCAGTTCCATGAATTCTAAGCTCTCCGCTGGAATCTGGCACATTTCCCCCTTTTTTACCATTAAATCAATTAAATCCCCGCTGGAATGGTGATGGCGATCGCGAATCCAGCACGTGATTAAGACCGTATACAGTTTGAAGAATGAGTAGAAAGAATCATGAAACAATACATTTAATGCATAATAATAGTCCTCTGTGACGAATGCAAAGTGCGCTGCCCGATCACAATGGGCGCTGAGAGTAGGTACACTTATGTATGCAAAGCTGTACCTTCACCTGACTCAATGGAAACATCTATTTAGGAGGATGAAGAGATGAGATAGGACAGGGAGACAGAGATAGGATGTGATAGGATAAGTACATACCAATCCCATTATCAGATAAAGGCTTCTGGCAGCATGTCCTTCGCCAACACCAAGAAGTCTCCTAAAATGCAGATTCCATTACCATTTGCTTTCACTAGCTAGTTAGTTGTCATAGCGTCCCAGCACGGCGGGAGGCAGCAGCTCCTAGACACATCCACCATCTGGGTTCTTCCTGGCACTGCTGACTTTATCGTGAGTTCATTGTGCAATCACCTGTGCAGATAATAAGCTATGAAACCTGGACATTAATTAACAAGTATATAATGGTTTAGTTTGGGAGACATTATACAAAAGAAAAGTGTACTAGGAAAAGAATACTTAATGGAGCTACTACATGCACGCACGCCTTGCATATTTGATAACCAACATATGAGCATTCTTAAACTTGAAAGGTTATCATTGAATTATAAATAGAAAGCAACACAGGTGTACTAAACGCTGCGTAGTAGGCTATGCATGGATACTATCTATGTACAGGGTGTAGTCGCAATGTAGATACCAGCAGGCATGGGTGTGCGGCCTTGGCTGGGCGGGCGCCTTGCTTTCAGTGTGGACGTGATTTGGTTACTTATTTGCTAGGTAGCACCTCACCATAAAGAATTTACTGAATCAGCCGTTTTTTTCCTCATGGATACTACTAAGTTTACGCGTGGGAGCATCCGGGGCGCATATTCCCGTTCTCTATGGGAGTATGTGGTTTCCGAGTGAAGACGCTTGGCTGTAGCTCCGAAACTAACCATAGGACTTTCTCGAAAATACCCTCATTGTGATTTCCACGCAAAGTTACCCACACCACACTTGGAAAATTTAACCTACCCTATACGCAACCTAAAGTAACCTAACCTGACGTGCGAAGAGTAAACACTACATACTCTTCCAGAAAACGGGAATATGCATCCGGGGCGTAAAACTCATGCCACAAAATGTAATGATGAACGCCGACAATAGAATAGGAAGCGTATCATCGAATGTCTAACCTCAAAAGACATTATGGGAAAATCTGAAGTTAAATAGAAAGATGATGATTATGTATGACTTTCATGCGGTTGTTTACTACTACGTATAGGCACTGCTTAAAAGTCCCTAGAAATGCACACAATGGATTACCTGCAGATGCGTCCCTTCACAGAATACCAATAGGCCCAGGGTCTACTGTATGACCCTGAATAGTTACCGTAGATAACAGTGAAGTCGCCACCTGCAGTGAAGTCGCCAGGCGCCAAATATTACGAATTATAGCATCACTACTGCTGTGTCTGTGCCACTGAAGATGTTACACAGTAGTTTATATCATGACTGTATAATCTACCCTGTTTCAGCGTTGTTTTATGCTTTGTATCTGCAAATATAACTGTTGCGCATTTTGTTTCTCACGTTTTTCTTCGCGCGATGACAGACAGTAAACAATAGCCTTTCGGGCGACAGGACACAAGACTTGCCAGATCTTTCAAACTTGAATAGAATTTATTTTCACGCTGGCAGAGGAATTTTTATATATCCAAGCATCTTCCGCAGCTAATATATATAGAGACTTGTTTTACTTTACCTCTAATTTACCTGAATTCTCCAGAGTGGCGACTCAACTGTTGGGTTAAAATACTAGCTGGCGACTTTACTGTAATAGGTATAGTGAGGTCGCCACTCGGTTTTATTTTTGTCATTTGTTCATTTATAGCCCTAATATGACACAGATGAAGACACAAAATGACAGACTTTCCAGATAGACCCTTCTAACTGTCCTGTGAAATCATGGATGTACAAATGTAAGTATTAACGCCACCACACGTCTGTAAATAACAAAGAAACGTAGAACTGGCGACTTCACTGTTATCTACGGTAGGCCAGTCGGACGTGTTCGCCGATATGAATAATTTATCTTGAAAAATATCCAAAGTCAATAATGTGAAGCTTTATTTGTTTCAGCAGTTTTACTTTTATATAAAACGAAATACTGCTGCTGCTATTCCACTCACTTACGTTAATAGTCGGTTCTTTGATATATTAAATCTTGTTTGTTAGTCTATGTAAAGGTATTCTATGTATGGTAAAGTTTTAGATTCATGCTATTTGCTGTCTTTGCTGTCTCATTTTTAATTAAGATGTATTTTTTATGTACTAGAATAACGCCTTGTGCGCAATAAATTAAATTAAATCAAATCAAGAACTCACTTATTAGTTTTATTACAGACTGACCCTTGGTGCTTCATAGTTATCCAGCATGACGGAAAGGTTTTGCTTCCTCCTGCTGCTTGTGAGCGTCGAGGCACAGAGTAAGTATGCGTCATTATTGTAATGATCATATATAATCATTATACATTCAAACCAGCAGAGTCTTTCCGCCTCTTTATTCTAGTCTCATTTATTTACTTGAAGCAAAATAAAACATGTATTATCTTACTCAAACAATGACCACCACCACTTATATTCATGTGTTTCTTGCTCTCTAGGATATTAATTATAATAAGTTAAGAGCTAAAATATTAACCTTTTTCTTATTTTTGAGAGATTTGTGCATGCCTAAAACTACAAACTAGGCCTATTTTTGAGGTTTCTATGGTACTTGGGCTTATTTTTGAGGTTTCTATGGTACTTATGGCCTATATATATGAATGCTTTATGCCGAAAAGAAATAATCGACAATATTTTCTTCCAGTATATTTTCCTGGCGACCCAATCCTACGCGGCCTCTCCACCACAACAACACCTTTGCGCTTTCAGGAGGGACCTCTACTCTTTTCGAACCCCAAACCCACCCCTAGTCCCATCCACAGCCCTGACTTCAGCCCCAGCCACAGCCCTGGCTTTAGACCCCTCCACAGCCCTGACCTCAGCCCCATCCACAACCCTGACCACATTCCTGACCTCAGCCCCCTCCACAGCCCTCCCTCAGGTCACCATTCCTCCATCATTCCATCGCAGTGCGGGACGCCAATCCTTGGAAATAGAGTCATCGGTGGAACACTCACAGAGGTTTGATATTTGATAGTTTTGTTATATTGTTAGTTTTATTATTTAGTGCGGAGTCAATAGGGAGTTATAAAAGGAGGGTAGACAATTTCATGGACGGGGATGATAAAGGTGGATGTATAAATTAAGTAACAGGAACTACCACGTGTAGGTCTCGCGGCCTCTTGTAGCTTCCTTATTTTCTCATGTTCTTATGTTTATGTTATTTCATGTCGTCAGCCTGGGGAGTGGCCGTGGTTGGCAGCGCTGGGTCTCAAGAGAGCCTCAAGGTTCGTCAGCAGATGTGGCGGCACGCTCTTCACGGCTCGTCACGTGCTGAGCGCTCAACACTGCTTCAATGGTCCCGTCATCCTGTGAGTTGAAAATGCCATTTATTCAAGTTTTACAAAAAAAATGTATGAATAAGGAAACGTAAAACGATTTTCCAGGCTTTCTTAATGATGTCTGTACAGTAGTTACATCCTGATTTATGCTCCTGAAGTATGTAATGAGGGGTCAATTAGAGAGAACTGCAACTCGAGAAATG
Organism: Chionoecetes opilio; assembly: GCA_016584305.1. Lineage (NCBI taxonomy): Eukaryota > Metazoa > Arthropoda > Malacostraca > Decapoda > Majidae > Chionoecetes > Chionoecetes opilio. The sequence continues at coordinate 135,174 of JACEEZ010006003.1, read as the reverse complement.
CCAGTGGTCGCTGGCAGTTTTAACTCAAAGGTTGGTCTACTGTGTTTTGGCTCCGCGACTAATATTTTTCATAAATTAATTTCGCGATAAATATTGATGCACCGCATCTGAATACCAAAAAATATAGTTCTTCTGTTGTTCTACTAATTATATGGATGACATGCATTACGATGGAACGTTCTATAATAGCAATTTAATGCAAATTACTCGCCTCGAGTAGCAAAGCTTAATATATTTTTTACATGTATATTGTGGCATGTAAAATTTGGGCGATGTTCACACTGTTTTCTAAGACAGTACTGCTGCGTCTGGCAAACGCTTGTCAAAATACAATAAGCAATGCCTTGGAAAAACGAAGAATAAAGAATGCCGAAATCGGCTTGTTGCTGCGACAATGTAGGTTATAATTGTGGAGGCGACACGCCGCGGCGGGGAGTGGTGGGCGGGGAGATTGTGGCGGGGAGATTGAATCAAAACATTGCCACTTCACGCGTCGACTCATTGCACTTCTAGGCTTTCTATCTGATTGATACACAATAATAACAGGAAAATATGACTACCTAGGTATAGATAACTTCTAAACATTCGTTATTGACTATATAATATCATAGAGTAGCATTTACCTCGCCTCCTCAACTATAACCTACTTGGTTATTTGGTTATATACAATGTTTTACAGAATCAGGCTTCTATACAATATACATATAGAAGAAAATCGTTCTTAATATTATACTTGTGTGTTTTAAGTACAGTGGAATAAGTCCATATTTTTCTTTCAAGTTGACCAACTTTTCACCAAATTGTGAGTTAAAACTACCAGCGACCACTGGCATTTCGGAGTTGCAGTTCTCTCTAATTGAGAGGAAGCACGGTTAAACACCCTCTCGTGCCGATTTCGAAGCATGGTATCACTTCGCTGCCTTCATCTTCTCAATATACCCCAATATACTTCAGGAACTAGTCTCACAGCCTCTTGTAGCTTCCTTATGTTCTTATGTTCTTATATCCTCATTCATCCATAATGTAAAAAGACGCTTTGGGCTGGTGCATTTATGAAAACCCGATCATTTCTATGCAGAGAGGGAAGAACTAGATCATCTTTTACAGCTGGCATCCTCAAGTAATCAATAAGTCAAGTAGTAAGTAGTAAGCAAGTAAGTAGCTATAAGTCGCCGCACGTTAAGTTGGCGAAAATGGGGCCCCCTCACTCCCCCCTTCTGGACGTACGGGATTGGCTGAGATGTTGGGTGTTGGGGCTTAGGACGGAATTAGGAGTAAGGCAGTCTCACCCAACACCCAACACCCATCACCCAACACCCAACACCCATCACCCAACACCCAACACCCATCACCCAACACCCATCACCCAACACCCATCACCCAACACCCATCACCCAACACCCATCACCCAACACCTCAACCAATCCCGTGCGTTTGGAAGGGGGGATCGAGTGACGGAGCCCCATTTTCGCCATCTTAACGTGCGGCGATTTATAGCAAGTTTATCAGTGAGTGGTGTTTGCCTCCTCAGGGACACGGTGAGGCTGGGGGAGTATGACTTAAAACGCCTCGACGACGTGCCGCACACCCAGGACTTCGGCATCGCCCAGCGCTTCAGCCACGACTACGACCCCGCCACCTACGAGAACGACATTGTGATTCTGGTCCTGGATCGCGAGGTGGTGTTCACAGGTGAGTGAGTCGTCGATCAGGTGGTCAGTGAGGAGTCAATGTGTAACTTTAAAAAACCCCTTCAAGCCCAGATCTCTCCTTTGCTATAAAAAAAATGTATGTTGTCGAGCTATAAAATTACGAAAAGTAACTAAATATGTAGCCTATACCAATTAGTTAGTCGACAAGGTTACTAAACAGGTCATATGTATAAAAAAAATTGCTTATATTCACTAAAAAATCGTCTGATGGTAGCCAAATAACAATGAAAATTACGTTCTGGGTTTCAAGGGGTTAAAAGGAGGCTGGCTCAATTCATGGATGGGGATGAAAGGTGGATGTAGGTAGTGTTAAGTAACAGCCACTAACAGGAACTACCACGTGTAGGTCTCGCGGCCTCTTGTAGCTTCCTTATTTTCTTATGTTCTTATGTCTCTCACACCTGTTTGCCTCTCGTGGTTTTCTTTCTCTCCCAGATTACATCCAGCCGGTGTGTCTTCCTTTCGACCAGCTGGACAACGAGTATGCGGATGACTACCTCATGGTGGTCGGCTGGGGCAAGACTGACTTTAGTGAGTATGTGTGTTAGCATTGCAATAACGAACCACTATGGTGATATAAATGATCTAATCTGCCATGTAGTATAGTGTTGTTGTTGTTGTTGTTGTTTTTTTCCCATCACAAAGGACTGGTCAAGGGCACAGCAAAAAGAGGTAACACAAGGCCCGCCCAGTTGCCAGTCCCTATAAAGAAGACAGTAAGAGAATGCAAAATAAAAAAAGAGGGGTGGGCCAATTTTGTTAAGGAGGTGTCTTATCACGGCCGTTAATCCTACTGTACTGCTAAAATCTGTTATCATGGTTTACTAGTGTAGAATATATCGTCTTTGAAGATAATGATTGCTGAAGGCAGTCTGGAAAAAGGTTGAAAAAATTAGTTTAAAAAAAAGTAACAAACAGAAAAGGGGAAAAAGTTAAAAAAAGATTGAAAAAAGTTGAAGAAAAATAATAAATCAGTTTAAAAAAAAACAAAAAAAACAAGGAAAAAAAAACAAGAAGGAAAAAAAAGAAAAGAAGGAAACTCTGGTCTGGGTTAATTAATATGGTCGTCGTAATTCCCAGAGACTGAGAACTACCCCGACGTGCCCCTGGAAGCCTCTGTGCCGGTGGTGAGCAGGACGCGGTGTGCCCAGAGCTACAGCCGGTTCGCGGGGCGCCAGAAACCCGTGATAGACGCCAGGCAGTTGTGTGCGGGCAATGGGACCACGGACTCCTGCGGCGTGAGTACTTACTGAGTAGCCTAGGTTTGTCCTGGTCTGCTTTATTTATTTAATATTTTATTTTATTTTATTTAAGTGGATAAAGGGATTTAATAAAGGAGATGTAGGAAAAGTTCTTACGGCTGTTAACCAGGGTAGAGCAAGAAGTAACGGATTCAAGCTGGAACAGCGGAGATTTGAAAAAGAAATAGGGAAAAACTGGTTCACAAATAGGGTGGTAATTGATTGGAATGGACTCAGTAGATAGGTAGTTAGTGCGGAGTCATTAGAGAGCTTTAAAGGGAGGCTAGATAAATTCATGGATGGGGATGAAAGGTGGATGTAGGTAGTGTTAAGTAACAGGAACTACCACGTGTAGGTCTCACGGCCTCGTGTAGCTTCCTTATTTTCTTATGTTCTTATGTTCTTTATTACACTATATCTCTAGGGCCGTTTTTACTATATATGTGAACTACACGGTTGCATAGGGCCCCTGAAGCCACCAAGGGGCCCCCGAAGCCACCAAGGGGCCCCCAAGCTGCCATTTTTTGTTTTTTTTATAAACTATATAGTACGTGTTCTATGTCTCACGAACTCTTGTAGCTTCCTTATGTTCGTATGTTCTTAAGTATATAATACTATATCAATAGTTTCTTCATCACCTTCTCTTTGATTGATGCCTTAGTATTTTCGTGGCTGAGTACGTGTGCCCAGGATTAACTGACTATCTGACTTTTGAACCTGACCATTAACTGACTATTAAAGCAGTCTATATATTGATCTAGCGTGTGCCCTTCTTGTACCCCAGGGTGACAGCGGGGGTCCTCTTCATTACCTGAACCTAGATGACGGCCGCTACTACCTGGTGGGAATCGTCTCCTTCGGGTACCAGTGCGCCAACAGCGACTACCCCGGGGTGTACACTAGGGTCGCCAGCTTCCTGACGTGGATCGTGGAGAAAATTAACGTGCAGTGATGGAAGGCAACCATCACCTGTGCACAGACTGACGAAAACAGCTTACAGAAAACAGGCGATAAAAGCACCGTGTAATACACGCTTCTGAAGGGGTTGATGCGAGACCACCGAGAGACAAGGCCTGGTGGATCGCCCGTGACGTCACACCATAAGGATACCACCCGCTCCGCTCCCCGTACAAGTTTACCTACCTAATATAATGTTTATCAGTATAAATGATATACTGTTATCTTCGGAAATGTTTGTTCTATAATATTATCAAATAAAAAACCGTAAAACACACAAAGAAAGTGCCATTATGAGACTTTCAAGAAATATGCATTAACTTAAACTCTTCGCCATTTAATATTTTGCTCGCAAACATTTTACATGGAGAATATCGATAGAAGCGGAGTTTAATTAGCTTTCCATTGATATATTTCGTTTAGTGATAAATTAATTAGCGGCATGCATAAATTAGCGTTAACTAAATATAAAAAATCATGAAAGCGGGTAATTTCCTACCTAATATATGTTTATCAGTATAAAATATATACTGTTATCTTCGGAAATGTTTGTTCTATAATATTATCAAATAAAAAACCGTAAAATACACTAAAGAAATGCCATTATGAGACTTTCAAGAAATATGCATGTACTTAAAATTTTCGCTATTTAATATTTTGTGCAAAAACTTTTTACATGGAGAATATCAATAGAAGCGGAATTTAATTAGCTTTCCATTGATATATTTCCTTTTCTGATAAATGAATTAGAACTATGCATAAATTAGCGTTAACTAAATAAATAACATCATGAAATCGGGTAAATTACCCGATTTCATGATGTTATTTATTTAGTTAACGCTAATTAAGACATTCAGAAAGAGTTAAAGGGCACGGTGTTTAGCTTAACTAACTTCCTCGATTTCTACAACCCGGAAGTCGCTGGGATTCTGGTACGAGATATGGCAGTGGCGCTACGGTGTCACTATGGGTGATCTTTTCCGCTTGATAATCTCTATTCGTAACTGGTCTTCCTGCCATTTGGGGGAAGCAACCACCCCGGGAGGCGGGTCACAAACCCCGGCTAACACCCGATACCCATCACGGCTGGATGGACAAGGGCTTGGGGTTTTATTAAGGAAAAGGGAGCCATTATACCTTCAGTCTGATGCGTGGCGGTTAGTGGCAGCTACCCGCCGGGGTGGTGAAGCGACTCAAGAGAGGTGGTCTGCGTGTGAGGTGCCGCCGTTCACCACTCGGCCCATCATCCCATAACAAACTCATAATAAACTCAACACGAGGGTAGGAGATTGTTTTATGGCCTAATTTCATATGTATACTTGCCCTGTTCAGTTTTTGAGTCAGAAAACATCATATATACTCAATTTATGAGTATTTTTATGTATATTGCGTGCTCTACGTCACCCCTACCGTGGTCGCTATGTTTTGACAGCTTAACGTCTTTAAGTACGTCATCAATCTGCCCGCAGAATGCCAAAAGTTGCCCAAAACAGCTGTTGGAAGTCGCTAGGTCGTGAAGACCGGAAGTTAGCCTCTCTGAATGTAGCCCCTGATCAACGATGCTTTCTCTTCTTGTGGGTCTCGGCAGCCTTGGGTGGCGCCTCTGTCTTGGGATTGTGGGTCCTGGCAGCCTTGGGTGGCGCCTCTGTCTTGAGATTGTGGGTCCTGGCAGCCTTGGGTGGTGCCTCTGTCTTGGGATTGTGGGTCTCGGCAGCCTTGGGTGGCGCCTCTGTCTTGGGATTGTGGGTCCTGGCAGCCTTGGGTGGCGCCTCTGTCTTGGGATTGCGGGCCCTGGCAGCCTTGGGTGGCGCCTCTGTCTTTGGATTGTGGGTCCTGGCAGCCTTAGGTGGCACCTCTGTCTTGAGATTGTGGGTCCTGGCAGCCTTGATTGTCGCCTGTGTCTTGGGATAATTACTGGCGGCCTTGCGTTGCGCTTCTGTCATAGGGATGAACATCAAACTAGCCTTGGGTGGCGCCTCTGTCTTGGGAGCCTTGGGTGGCGGGTCTGTCATAGGGATAAACATCAAACCAGCCTTGGGTGGCGCCTCTGTCTTGGGACTGGCAGCCTTGGGTGGCGAGGCTGTCATAGGGATAAACATCAAACCAGCCTTGGGTGGCGCCTCTGTCTTGGGGCTGACGGCCTTGGGTGGCGAGGCTGTCATAGGGATGAACATCAAACCAGCCTTGGGTGGCGCCTCTGTCTTGGGGCTAACGGCCTTGGGTGGCGAGGCTGTCATAGGGATGAACATCAAACCAGCCTTGGGTGGCGCCTCTGTCTTGGGGCTGACGGCCTTGGGTGGCGAGGCTGTCATAGGGATGAACATCAAACCAGCCTTGGGTGGCGCCTCTGTCTTGGGGCTGACGGCCTTGGGTGGCGAGGCTGTCATAGGGATGAACATCAAACCAGCCTTCGGTGGCGCCTCTGTCTTGGGGCTGACGGCCTTGGGTGGCGAGGCTGTCATAGGGATGAACATCAAACCAGCCTTCGGTGGCGCCTCTGTCTTGGGGCTGACGGCCTTGGGTGGCGAGGCTGTCATAGGGATGAATATCAAACCAGCCTTGGGTGGCGTCTCTGTCTTGGGGCTGACGGCCTTGGGTGGCGAGGCTGTCATAGGGATGAACATCAAACCAGCCTTCGGTGGCGCCTCTGTCTTGGGGCTGACGGCCTTGGGTGGCGAGGCTGTCATAGGGATGAACATCAAACCAGCCTTCGGTGGCGCCTCTGTCTTGGGGCTGACGGCCTTGGGTGGCGAGTATGTCATAGGGATGAACATCAAACCAGCCTTGGGTGGCTCATCGTTTGGGCAGCTTCCCTCTTCGGTCTTCACGCCCTCGTCGCTGGGCACATCTGCCTCATCGTTTGGGCAGCTTCGCTCTTCGGTCTTCACGCCCTCGTCGCTGGGCACATCTGCCTCATCGTTTGGGCAGCTTCGCTCTTCGGTCTTGAAGTCGCCCGGCTTGTTGCCGGGCACATTAGTGTCATCGTTCACCTTTTCCTAAGCTAAGTCGCCGATGCTTTCCTTGTCCCTCAAAGCTTCAGACTCGCAGGCCGCGGCTGTAGCGGTTTCCTCTGTTGTCAACGCTATTTTCTTTGGCTCTTCATTGTTGAGTGTGTCGACAGGGACAGGAAGGTCAGGCGCAGGAGCTTCATCGGCTGCTTTCAGATTCTCCTCACTAGTGAAGAGTTCTTCCTGGTGTTTTCGCGGCTCATCTGCTGGTAAGTCCATCGCACAGTGCCGGTTAGGAAGCACTTGTACTACTCGCAGAGAAACATTCAGCGGAGTAAAAGTTGATATATCCAGTGACAGATGAATGTTTCCGTGAGCGCTGGATTGTTTCTGTAAACACTAAATCAACTTTCCCGGTATTAGTATCTTTTTACGCAGTGTTTTTCGTCCTCTCTTCACCTTAATCCTGACGTAGGTGTCTGCGTGGAGGGTGTTGATAGACTCCTGGTTCAGGGTCACCGGGCAGTCAGGGAACACCTTCACGGCGTCAAATATGTTCTTACTCCGTGCAGGGTCGAGGTCAATGGTCGCCACGGGAACAAAGTGCCTCTTCTTGTAGCAACAGCTGGTGTCTATTCGCTCAGCCACCAGGTGGATAGCTGTCACGTGCTTTCCTTCAGGGTGGCGAACCGTGCAAGTCACTGATTCTGGGTTGATCATCGTGATATCCTTTACTTTCCAAGAAGTCTGTTGCGCACCTCAGGTTCTCATATTAAAGAAGTCAATACAGTACATGTTGGAACCTTTTATGTTCAGCTAGGAGTTGGCTTGAGTAGTCGCCGTCCTAGGTATCGTAGCTTGGAGGTTCACCCTCGTGGTCGTTAAGGAACAATACACATGAGTAAATACGGAATAATGACTCTTATGTAGCGTCTTTTCCTCACCCCTCAACTCCAACCTCATTGGTTCCAATATGCTGGCCGCACCAACACCTTCATAGTACAGAATAATGACTCTTGTGTAGAGTGTTACTGTAAGCATCTTTCCCTCGCCCCTCAACTCCAACCTCATTGGTTCCAATCTGCTGGCCGCACCAACACCTTCATAAGGGGTTACGGCTCTTACCTACACTGTGTTGTCATCGGCGCAATATCTACACGACTATCGATCAACCAATCCAAGCTATCCCTCACTTCCTCCCCCCCCCCCCGCGGAGCCCTCTACAGACCCCCCGGATTGCAGAGAGAGAGAGATAGAGAGAGAGCCCTGCGCTTTATCTTCCATGGGAAGACGCTGGTGCCCCGGGGCGAGGTGGAGGTGCTGGGGGTCACCTACAACTGCAGGCCGACCTTCAGAGCCCACATCGAGCGGCTCGCCAGAGAGGCTTCGGGGAAGCTGGCATCCCTAAGGAGGATGTCGAGGCTTCTTGACAGCCAGGGGATGGAGATCCTGTACGAAGCGCAGGTTCGCTCCTCCATGGAGTACGCGCGTGCCTTGCGGGGTGCGACGCGGCGAACAAGTGCCTCGCTCTCCTTAACGAGGTCCGGGGTCGCGCGGTGAGGCTTATCGGGGACTGCACAGCCAAAATCTAAAAATATTTCTACTCTATTTAAACTATTCTATTCTAACTATTCTAACTGTATTTAGACTTTGAGCACAGCCTCCAGCACCGCCGAGACGTGGCGGACGTCACCGTGATGTACAAGGTGCATCACCAGCGGGAAGGAGGACAGAAGGATGGCCGGAGAAAGAAAGCCTTGGTGGTTATAAAGTGACAGACAAGTAACCCTTTGTTGTAAGTACTGACTGAAACACAAACTCCTTCGTTAACCTCCATTACTTGGCGACATTCCAAACGACCTGAACTAAAATACACACTGCTTCGGCTTTGTATTTCTGATTTCCCCAAGTATTAATGTAGCTACAACATAATAGCTATACGTTTACTTCTTACTTACTTAGTTTATGTTTATGTATATATTCACTTCTTTACTTACTTAGTGAATGCTTTCAACTATAATGGCTTGGGAAGACGAGCTCGAAGTCATGAGTTCGAGTCCCGCCGGGAGCAACTCTTTCGGCCATCTTTAACGCGGTGGCCGAATGATAAGAATCTGGTAGTGGTAAGCACAAGGTCCCGAGTTCCAGTCCCGCCAGGAGCAACTATTTCTTCCATCGTCGAGTGGCTGAAGATACCCAAATATGCTATCACAGCCCTCCAGAATATGCTGAGCCAACCACCGGAGACCTTAAGGAAAGAAGATAACAACTGAAGCAAGATAAGCCCACAGGCGCTATATATAGACTTCATCGTATAGAACAATAAACACGAGACTACTGGAGATAAGATAAAGGGAATAGGAAAGGATATAACGAAAGGAGAATAGTATACCGCAAGAAGAGACATAAATAGGGGCAAGACGGTCCATCTAGGCCCATTCTAGGGTCTTACTTACTTGTTTACGTGTTTCCGTCTAGAGGGTAGCCTACTCTCTCACAGTCGTGGTGCTCCACCGCTGCATCCGAACCCAGCGTCCCTGTGTTGCAGGTTCACCTGGTCCGATATTGAGTTAGTGACTGCCCTGCTCACAGACGTATATCCAGGCACGGGAGGTTCATCCGGGATTGTTTGTAGGTGGTTGTCCAAATGATGTTTGAATTTTTCCACTGAGCATTCCGTGAGGTTCCTTAATTTTCCTGGCAGGTTGTTAAATAGTTTTGGCCCAATATGAGGCAGACTGGTTGATAGGAGGGTCTTGATCCTGGCTGGTGCGTCTGATGGTAGTGTTCTCCTCCTTGCCTTGCGACCAGTTCTTGGGTTGATATGCTGGGCTGACAGGTCACTGATGGCAGTAGGGTTGGGCACAAGGTTCTCCAGGATCTTCCAGCTATATAATATCTGGTATTGTGTTGCTAGTATTTCGGAGTAACTGGTATGGGGTATTTATAACTGGTCAACGTTACTTGAATGATATTACTTGATTATGATTTGATAAAAGATTACAACTTGAATGGAGGATTTAACTTAGTCTTATGACTTCACTATATGATTATAGTGTGACCACGTCTCACTGCGGAGAGTACTGAAATGGGGGATGTATTTAAGGGGAAAGGATAAGGGTTTAGGTTAAGGAGAAGTGCTGCCACCAGCCCCGGCGAGTAGTTCACTGGATTACTCCCAGGGCACGTTTGATTAATATTAATATTAGATTGATCTTGGTAGTCGTGATTGGTACGTGGAATTATACCGAATGAGGCTGACTCTTTTGGAAGTGTGGGGAATTACTGTCCTAACACCGAATAATCACCTGGGTTTTATAATAAACACAAGAACTATATTTGAAACATCATCCTATTTATTCGCCATGAAACATTATTGCTGTTTGAGACCTTAGACACATACATAAACTCTAATCTGGATCGGGCAAGCTACTTTAGAGCATAATCTCCCTTACAGAATCATTCTTAGAATTCCCACCTATATACCCATCGACTGAGCACTATAGGTATACATAGATATATAGGAAATATAGGAAAGATATATAGGAAATATAGGATATATAGGAAAGAGAATGTGAGAGTAAGGAGTTGGGTGTGTGGATTCACAATGACCATGTGTTCTTGAGAGGAAGGCGTAGGACGCCTCCCGTTGAAGCCTCTCCCTAGGTGAAAGATGGGTTGAGACTCTCATTAATAATACTTATAAGGATGGGTAGACCTCCTTTACATTAGCGTAAACTAAACATTTGTTTCCCATATTTGAAAATATAGATAACAAGGAAAAAAGGGGGGGGGGGGAACAGGAGCGCAGGCCAGCGACTTACCTAGGTGAAAGATGGGTTGAGACTGCCGTCTTGCGGCGTTACACCGCCCGAGGCAGAAAAGGGAAGTTGTTTGAATGGTCTCGCCGTGACATCAAATGAAGAGCTTATAATCCCGAAATAACTATTTAAATAATGAAAACTCGCGTACCTAAGAAAAAGCAGCCTATAATACAGACCTGTTACTTTGATATAGAAGAATTTAATATGCTTAATCTAATACCCGAGAAGGGTGTGATTTGTTGTCACGTCAAATGTCCGAACGCGTTTTCAGGAGTGGAAAGGTATGAAATATGGAGCATAGAAATTTGGTAGGCTTTCATTTCAGCGCGTATCTTTACTAACACGTCCATGTATGACCATAACCGATAACGATAGGGATTATTTTGAAAGACATTAAGAATCTGGGAGTGTTACTTGGTCTGACCAGATAGCTGGGGAAAGATGAAAAGATCTGAAATCATTAGTTATCATTGATCGCAGAATAATTATCACACGGATCTTGCCTCACATACGGGATGTCGGGGGGGGAGGAATGGAAAGAAGGTAGAAAGAAAATGGCGGAAGAAGGAAAGAAGATAAACAAAATGGTGGTTTGGAAGGACGGACGATGAGTCACCCGTGAAACAAAGAGAAAAATGAACTACTTACAAGACATAGCTCGGGAATGCTATGATAATAATTCTCATACTATCTCTCCCGAATAATGGGCATTACAGTATCTCTCCCTCCGCCTCTGTTGTGAGTAAAGGCCCAACTTTTGTAATCTTTACCAATAATTGAGGTTTTTCATTCCCTCCACTTGTCTGGTTTAAGACCTTTAATTGAACTGATTCGAGGGCTTGTATTTCTGCTACTCTGTGAGGGGACCACAACTGGCTACAGTAATCCAGCACTGGTTGTACCAGTGCCTTTCACAGAGTTAACATGCAGCCCTCTTCTCGGGAATAGAATGTTCGTAGGATCCAACCTGCTATTTTTCTGGCCTTTTTCACCGTTTTTTCTATATGGTGCCTAAACGTGGCATCGTCGCTGAGGTGGACCCCCAGGCACTTCACATTGGTGCTTGATGTAATTTCTCGGCCTTCACTTGTCAGGAAAGGTGTGGGGTTTTGGTCGTTTTGTTGTGCCCCAACTCTGAGTGACTGAAATTTATTATCGTTGAGCTTCATGTTATTATTGTTTGCCCAATCATAGATTTTGTTAAGATCCTGCTGTAGTTGGTTAACATCTTCTTGTACTTCTATGCTTCTACTGATATTTGTATCATCTGCAAAGGATGTTACTTTTGATTTTGACACTCCCTCGTCAATATCCCCAATGAGAATGATGAACAGTAGAGGCCCAAGGACTGAGCCTTGGGGGACACCACTTACAACTTGGTGGTCTGCAGTCATGGCCCCATTCGCTGTTAATTACTACTTGCATTCTGGATGTTAGAAAGCTGTGGAGCCACACACCAATGTTGCCCGTTATGCCCAGTTTACGCCGCTTGTGCAGGAGAGTGCCATGATCAACCTTGTCAAAGGCTTTTTCAAAGTCTAGAAAGACAGTATCCACAAGTTTGCCAGAAGCCAGTTGGTTGAGGAGCCTGTCATGATAAGCAAGAAGCTGAGACAAACAGGATCTACCTTTCCGAAAGCCATGCTGACTGGCGTTGAGGAGGTTATTCTCTTCCAAGAATGCGTAGACGTGGTTACTCATGATCTTCTCAAACAGCTTGATTACATGAGAAGTGAGAGCCACTGGTCTGTCTCTTGATAAAACATGGGGTTAATCTCTCTCTCACACTCTCTGTCTCTCACAATGTATCTCTGTCTCACCCTTTTATTCAAGGACCCGTCAGGGTGGCTCGGTTGGTAGAGTCGTGAGCTTGCGTGTAGAGTTCCTGCATTCGGTCAGCGGTTCGAGTCCACCAAGTTCGTCCTGGCGTGGTGGCGCTTTGTATAGTCAATAAACTTGTAGTTGGTACTTGCAAAGTGTCTAGATAGGATCAAAGTATCTTGTATCTTTATCTTATTATTCAAGGTACTCGAGGTTCATCTCTCCAACCGTCTCACCCGCGGGACAGTCTTTATGTTTACTTCATGGTGAACCTCGTGAATTCAAGCAACTTTAGTGTCCTCAGGCGTATTTCCCGCTATCTATGTGCTCCTGAGTGGCCAGCGTAAAAGCAATAAGGTGAGCAGAATACTAGTAAGGTTAAAAGAAGGGATGTAGTGTTGCTATAAAGGTGTACAAGGGAAGATAAAGGTGGTGTTGGTGAAGGTTAACATGACGTGGCCTTAGAGTTCATCAGGTCCTAGTTATGGTGCACTAACAGACCTTCCACTGGACTGGCGTTATTGCTTCCTGCTTTACTGGGACCATCTGTGGTATTCTTTTACACTAGGACCGAAACTCCCTACACAATTGGGAGTGTGGTTTCTGTTTACCTTATTGGATTCTAGGAAACATTCTCTCTATAAGCTTCCGTCGCAAATCACTACTTTTGGAGATATAACATGTACTTTATAGGGAGGCGAGAGACAAGTGTTTACGTGCGGCGTGCCTCTCACTCTTCTTCCTCTTGTGACCTGCATCGCCTCTGTTCTTCCCTTGCCGCGGACACTTTTTTAATACAGATTTGGCGTATATTAGAAGGTTAAAGCGTGGGATTAGGTTAGGTTAGTGAGTCAAAAGGTGGGGTTAGGTTAGTTTAATCTTCATATCTCCTCTACACTCCTTCCTATTAAAAACATCTTATATCTCCGAAAGTAGTGATTTGCGACGGAAGTTCATAGAGCGAATGTTTCTTAGAATCCATTAAGGTGAACAGAAACCACACTCCCAATTGTGTAGGGAATTTCGGTCCTAGTGTAAAAATGTACTGACTGGCGTTATTGTTTCCTGCTTTACTGTGACCATCTGTCTGTGTTACTAATTACTTGATTTACTGAGGATGTCACAAACCATGGCAAAACTGATGACCGCGCAGTCCTCGTCCATTTTTACCCTAAACTGGAAGGTTTATTTTGGTTTCTCAGCATCCCACTAATTTATTGACGAGTTCAATTTCTTGAATAGATTCTGATGTGCTTTTCAATGATCTTGTAGTTGCTGTCTGACGAAATTCGGTAAATTGGTACTTTCAACCAGGAATTGAGTACGAGGTCAAAAGTACTGTTTTCCCATATATTTTTATGCATTAAGAATTATGGCTTCATTACAAATCATCAGAAATGCCTAATTTTGCCGTTATCCCCCAGCCTGTTTTAACTATTTATTTCAACTAGAAACGGTCAGGTTAGGTTAAAACAGGTTTGGGAGTTTGATTTATTAACATGATTTCAAGGAAAACTAAAGCTTATCAATACTACAGCAGTGCGAAGCGGAGCATTTGGATGGATGGATGCGTGGTGGTCGCCTATCGGAATTTTTGCCGCCGTTGGAGAGTGTTCCAATTTTTAACATCTGCATGTGTTCCTATTTTCGGCGACAGTTCCAGTTCTTGACCTTAATATATCAGTACCCAATACAGTACAGTATCTACATTTAATCAGTTTTTACCAGTGTAGGCCCATCTGCATTCAGGGATTAAATAGCAGCAATAGCCTGATCAGTTAGGTTAGGTGACGTAACCAATGTCCAGGTTAGGTTAGTGAACTAGTGGGGGGAGGCGCCCCTTTTAAATCAGGTTACGTAACCAATGTCCATGTATTGTATTACTGCAGTTTACTGTTATGGGACAAGCAAAAAATGTGGTGTCCAATAATGAAAAACCCTTTATTCTTCCTTTTCATCTGTAACAAATAACAAACAAGTGGAAGTACTAGTGTACATGTATCGCCAAAAATGTCCACGTTGGCGAGTGTTCCAGTGTCGGTGAGATCTGGCCTGGTGTTGCGGCGAGAATTCTCATCGGCGACAGTTGCATAAACTCATTTTAATAATCAGATATTTTTTTTTTTGGAGAAATCTGTTTTTTTATTTTTTTATATTTTTTTTATAAAGAATACACCATTGTCAATATTCACAGATAAATGGAAGGCAAAGATAAGAAAAGAAAAAGTGTGACTTTTATGTGATTTGTATTCTAACTATTTCTATCCCAGCCCAAGTCATGGCTGAGGCACGGCAGGAACAGCCGCAGCAGCAGCAGCAGCAGCATCACAGCAACGAGGAGTACATTGCAGCGCTGCAGGGATGGATGGCGCAGCTGTACCAGCAGCAGTGTGTGGCCATGTCCTTCCCTTACTTCCTGGCCAGTCTGCACTCTCAGGTGGGCCACACAGTGCAATCACTTACTGTATTGGGGCTGTTCCTATTGGTGTTATTGTTATGGATACGGTTATTATTATTGTTATTATCATTATTATTATTATTTAGCCACTGTTTTTATAGTAATTTTGATTTCAGGGTGGCCATTTTCTGTCTTAAGATAATAATAAATTATGACCAAATCAAATAATTTTGTGGTTAGTTACCAAAAATATGTTAGGTAATGTTTCTTCACCATGGAGCATGTTTTGAGTTATATTTACTATTAGCCTATTGTTATTATTGTTGTTATTTTCATAACTTATTATTATCATATTATTATTATTACCATTATTATCATTGTTATTATTACTAACACTATTATTATTATTATTATTATTATTATTATTATTAAGTGTTGTTGTTGTTGATATTATTAGCCGCCTAGGCCTAGTGGTGAAGTGGCTAGTGTGCTTGGCTACGAATCCACGGGCCGTGGTTCAAATCCGTGCCAGTCGGCGGCCAGCCCATTCAGCTGTTTATCCTTCCTTCAGGATGGTCGATAAATGGGTACCGTACCTGGGGAAACCTGGGGAAGGCAACTGTGGTAACCCGGATGTCACACTAGCCCTGTGTCCCGGGGTAGCAGGTTGTCACCCACCACAGCAGGCTCAAGGGCTAATGCCACGGAGATGAGCACCGAGGCCACGCGCAGCATAGCGTATGCCCCCATCGTTTTATTTTTATTTTTTACATCACAAAGGACTGGCCAAAGGCAAAAAAAAAGTAACAAAAACCCCCCTAGTTACCGGACCCTATAAAGGAGAAAGCAAGAGAATATAAAAAGGTGGGCTGGGCCAATTTAGTTCGGGAAGTGTCTTGTTAGTACAGTAAAACCTCTCATATTCGGACTAATTGGGCCAAAGAGTGGTCCGAGTAATGCAAGGATCCGAATAATGGGGGGATATGTTAAAAAAAAAAAAAAAAAAAAAAAAAAAAAAAAAAAATCTAGGTGTATATATATATATAAATAGCTAGGAAATTTCGACCCCTAAAAAAAAAAAAAAAAAAAAAAAAATCTAGGTATATATATAATTATATATATATAGCTAGGAAATTTCGACCCCTAAAAAAAAAATAAAAAAAAAATGAGGAGGTCCGAATAATGTCAAAGTCCGAACAATGAGTGTCTGCATACGAGAGGTTTTACTGTAATTATATTTGCCATTGTGATTGGTAGTTATGTAAATTCTCTCTTCCTCTTCCTCTGGCGTGTGTGTACAGGCCTCCCAAGGTGTCCCTCTGATTCCTCCCACCATAGAACAGCCCTCAACTTCCCAACCAACCTCACCCCCCACCGCCCCCACCACGGCTACACCACAACCACAACCACCACAACCACAACCACAGCAGCAGCCACAACGACAACAACTGCCACAGAGAGGTATGCACAATTAGATGTAGTAGTATTGTCTGTAGTAATTTTATCTTTCATCTTTCTGGTCTGAGATGAGTGTTACTTTTATAAGTGTGTATTTCAATGGTTTTGATGAGTTGGTGACAATTGATGTGATATGGAGTTACTGTGTACTGTATCACAAAATGTTTTATTGGTTGCAGTGCCGTTTGTAGCCTTTTGGGGCCCTATGCGAAATGCTGATTGGGGGCCTTATTTTGTAAAACTATGGTGGGGGATTCCAAGCCCTCTAAAGTGGTCCGGGGGCACGCCTTTAATATTTAAATACAACAATCTGGTGCACTTTAAGAGGAAAAGAGACTAGATTCTAAAAAATAAAACAAATAATGGCAGCTTGGGGGCCCCTTGGTGGCTTTAGGGGCCCATTGGTGGCTTTGGGGGCCCATTGGTGGCTTTGGGGGCCCATTGGTGGCTTTGGGGCCCATTGGTGGCTTTGGGGGCCCATTGGTGGCTTTAGGGGCCCATTGGTGGCTTTGGGGGCCCATTGGTGGCTTTGGGGGCCCATTGGTGGCTTTGGGGGCCCATTGGTGGCTTTGGGGGCCCATTGGTGGCTTTGGGGGCCCATTTGTGGCTTTGGGGGCCCATTGGTGGCTTTGGGGGCCCTGTGCAACTGTGTAGTTCACATATAGTAAAAAACGGCTCTTATTGGTGGCAGTATGTACATAATCTGTGGTATGATCTTTCCATGTATTTTTCGTAACGGATTTTCATTAATTACATACATAATTACTTTAGTAACGGATTCAAACTGGAAAAGTGTAGATTTAAAAAAGAAATAGGGAAAAACGGGTTCACAAATAGGGTGGTAAATGATTGGAATGGACTCAGTCATCAGGTAGTTAGTGTGGAGTCAATAGGGAGCTTTAAAAGGAGGCTGGACAGTGTTATGGATGGGATGAAAGGTGGATGTAGGTAGTGTTAAGTAACAGGAACTACCTCGTGCAGGTCTCGCGGTCTCTTGTAGCTTCCTTATTTTCTTATGTTCTTCTTATGTTCTTATGTTTGGACAGAATGAAACGGCAAGACGAGGATAACATTTTATATAAAGAGAAATCATAACATAGGTAGTTTTATTAAGTACCCAAACATACATTGATTATAATTATCTTTCTACGACTGATGTGATGATGTTCTTATGTTCTTATGATCTTATGTTCTTATTTTTCCCCAGGCGTGGAGTACAAGATTCCCTCCGTGTGGAAGAGGCTTGTGGCTGAGGTCATTGACTTTGCTCTCCTCTTTGTCATCAAACTGGCTGTTACATTTGCTGCTGTTGACACTTTCGACCTATTGTAAGTCATATATCTTCTTCTTTTTCTTTCTGTTTAACCCCTTCACGCCCAGATCTTTCCTTTGCTATATAAAATCGTCTGTTGTTAGCCATAAAATTACAAAAAGCAACTGAATATACCAAATTAGTTAGTCCACAAGGATACTAAACAGGTCATATCTATAAAATATTGCCTCTGTTCACTAAAAATTGTCTAATAGTACCCAAATTACAATGGAAATTACGTTCTGGGTCTCAAGGAGTTGATATACCACATTAGCTACTGGACAAGGGTATTACACAGGTCATATCTATAAAATATTGCTTACATACATTAAAATAGTCTCATGGTAGCCAAAATACAGAAGAAATTAGGTTCTGGGCCTCAAGGGGTTAACGCGGTTTTTCCCACGTTTTGTGAGGTTAGACGACCGATGATACGCTTCCAACTATCTCTATCCGTAAGATAATCCACTTCCAACTATCGCTATCCGTAAGATGATACACTTCCAACTATCTCTATCCGTAAGATGATACACTTCCAACTATCTCTATCCGTAAGATGATACACTTCCAACTATCGCTATCCGTAAGATGATACACTTCCAACTATCTCTATCCGTAAGATGATACACTTCCAACTATCTCTATCCGTAAGATGATACACTTCCAACTATCTCTATCCGTAAGATGATACACTTCCAACTATCGCTATCCGTAAGATGATACACTTCCAACTATCTCTATCCGTAAGATGATACACTTCCAACTATCGCTATCCGTAAGATGATACACTTCCAACTATCGCTATCCGTAAGATGATACACTTCCAACTATCTCTATCCGTAAGATGATACACTTCCAACTATCTCTATCCGTAAGATAATCCACTTCCAACTATCTCTATCCGTAAGATGATACACTTCCAACTATCTCTATCCGTAAGATGATACACTTCCAACTATCTCTATCTGTAAGATAATCCACTTCCAACTATCTCTATCCGTAAGATAATCCACTTCCAACTATCTCTATCCGTAAGATAATCCACTTCCAACTATCTCTATCCATAAGATGATACACTTCCAACTATCTCTATCCGTAAGATAATCCACTTCCAACTATCTCTATCCGTAAGATGATACACTTCCAACTATCTCTATCCGTAAGATAATCCACTTCCAACTATCGCTATCCGTAAGATGATACACTTCCAACTATCTCTATCCGTAAGATAATCCACTTCCAACTATCTCTATCCGTAAGATAATCCACTTCCAACTATCTCTATCCGTAAGATAATCCACTTCCAACTATCTCTATCCGTAAGATAATCCACTTCCAACTATCTCTATCCGTAAGATAATCCACTTCCAACTATCTCTATCCGTAAGATAATCCACTTCCAACTATCTCTATCCGTAAGATAATCCACTTCCAACTATCTCTATCCGTAAGATGATACACTTCCAACTATCTCTATCCGTAAGATAATCCACTTCCAACTATCTCTATCCGTAAGATAATCCACTTCCAACTATCGCTATCTCTATTGTAAGTCATATATATACATAAATAAATTCATTAGTCTCTTGTTAACTATGTATTGTTGATGAGTTGTATATGACGATGTAGTGTTGTTTTTTATTTTGCTTATAATTATGTGGTATACCTGTGTTGTTTATGAATGCAAACTTACATTATAAAGCAACACACACACACACACACACACACACACACACACACACACACACACACACACACGCACATGCACACGCACACGCACACGCACACACACACACACACACACACACCTGGGGAGGCGGTAGCAGAGTGGTTAGCGTCACCGAGTGGCGTTCTCGAAGACCCGAGTTTGATCCCATTTGAGACCCACAAATCCACTTAAAATCTTTCTGCACCGTCGAGTGGCCTAAGAACACCCACATACTGCCCATTAACTCTACCTTCGATTGCGAGTGCATCGGAGGACACGGGGGCGGCATGAGCCTCTAATCACAGGCGTCACTATAAAAATCCTGCCTGCCACCACGGGCGAGGGCCAACCATCACAACCCTCAAGTGAGCCTCCAGGGCCTACCATCCGAGTCCTGGTGGTCACTGCCTACAGGCGCTATAGGCATAGAGGTAAAAAAACCTAAAAAAAGCACCTACACATGTACCTACACTTCTTTGTTTATACATTTACAGCAGTGATATGAAAAAGTATGAGTTTGAGAACCTCCGCGCAGACTTCCTGGCCGACTACCACCTAGCCTTCCAGATGACCTCCGAGATCCTGGTGCTCGAGCTGATCCATCGCGTGGCCACGTGTCTTTTTGAGGTGAGGAGATTGTTGTTGAGCGAGGAGAGATTGGTGGAAGAGAAAAAGAGAATATGAAAGAAGAGAGGATAGAGAGACTGGAATGTTAAGGTTGTTGTGAATAATCATGTGATGTAGAAATACGTAGTGTGAAATAGACATCAAGGTTAAAGTTGATCAACGATGCTTTGATGTATCACAAACTAAAACACCAAAGAGAATTTCAGTAACAGTGTTAACCCCTTGAGGCCCGGAACGTATATTTCTATTGTAATTTGGCGACCATTATAGATTTTAATTAATATAGACTATTTTATATATATCCCCTGTATTATACCCTTGTCCACTAGCTAATTTGGTATATATTATGATACTTTTCGTAATTTTAGGGCTAACATCAGACAATTTTATATAGCAAAGGAAAGATCTGGGCGTGAAGGGGTTAATGTTTTTATTCCACCTGTCAGACTTTGCTGAAAGTCAGGATGTGACGTTGATAACAGACACTTACCAGTCCATGTGATAATGTTGTCTCATCTTAACAGTAGTTTTGGCGTGTGAGTTATTGTGGTCCAAACAATATCATTCTTGATGCCTTTAAGACAATTGCTCACATCACATTTTCTAAATATCTTTATTACAGTTGCCACACTTTTGGGGAAAAAGAAAAAGTTTTTTGTACTTAAGCGAGGAATGAAATGTTTGACCTGCGGTGTGTAGCACGCTGGGTGGTTTTGAGACACGTTTTTCTTGGAAAAAAATTGTGCTTCTTATACACTGAGAAAAAAGGTAAATACATTTCCATTTTGCAAATGCATTCCCATTTTTCAATCAATGCACCAATATTATAATCATGAAGTGGATATGTTTAAGCAAATGAACAGCTGACAATGGGAGAAAAATAATAGTTTCACTTGCGTACCGAAACAAGGAAGAATCTCGATGTGTTTCCATTGCCCTTGATCCCTCGCACTCCCCTCACCCCGGCCCCTTGATCCCTCGCACTCCCCTCACCCCCGCCCCAGGATACATGAACACCTCACCCCGGCCCCAGGATACATGAACACCTCACCCCGGCCCCTGGATACATGAACACCTCACCCCGGCCCCAGGATACATGAACACCTCACCCCGGCCCCAGGATACATGAACACCTCACCCCGGCCCCAGGATACATGAACACCTCACCCCGGCCCCATGATACATGAACACCTCACCCCGGCCCCAGGATACATGAACACCTCACCCCGGCCCCTGGATACATGAACACCTCACCCTGGCCCTAGGATACATGAACACCTCACCCCGGCCCCAGGATACATGAACACCTCACCCGGCCCCAGGATACATGAACACCTCACCCCGGCCCCAGGATACATGAACACCTCACCCCGGCCCTAGGATACATGAACACCTCACCCCGGCCCTAGGATACATGAACACCTCACCCCGGCCCCAGGATACATGAACACCTCACCCCGGCCCTAGGATACATGAACACCTCACCCCGGCCCCAGGATACATGAACACCTCACCCCGGCCCCAGGATACATGAACACCTCACCCCGGCCCCAGGATACATGAACACCTCACCCCGGCCCTAGGATACATGAACACCTCACCCCGGCCCTAGGATACATGAACACCTCACCCCGGCCCTAGGATACATGAACACCTCACCCCGGCCCTAGGATACATGAACACCTCACCCCGGCCCCAGGATACATGAACACCTCACCCCGGCCACAGGATACATGAACACCTCACCCCAGCCCCAGGATACATGAACACCTCACCCCGGCCCTAGGATACATGAACACCTCACCCCGGCCCCAGGATACATGAACACCTCACCCCGGCCACAGGATACATGAACACCTCACCCCGGCCCCAGGATACATGAACACCTCACCCCGGCCCCAGGATACATGAACACCTCACCCCGGCCCCAGGATACATGAACACCTCACCCCGGCCCAGGATACATGAACACCTACCCCGGCCCCAGGATACATGAACACCTCACCCCGGCCCCAGGATACATGAACACCTCACCCTGGCCCCATGATACATGAACACCTCACCCCGGCCCTAGGATACATGAACACCTCACCCCGGCCCCAGGATACATGAACACCTCACCCCGGCCCCAGGATACATGAACACCTCACCCCGGCCCCTGGATACATGAACACCTCACCCCCGCCCCAGGATACCTGAACACCTCACCCCGGCCACAGGATACATGAACACCTCACCCCGGCCCAGGATACATGAACACCTCACCCCGGCCCCAGGATACCTGAACACCTCACCCGGCCTCTGGATACATGAACACCTCACCCCTGCCCCAGGATACATGAACACCTCACCCCCGCCCCAGGATACATGAACACCTCACCCCCGCCCCAGGATACATGAACACCTCACCCCCGCCCCAGGATACATGAACACCTCACCCCGCCCCAGGATACATGAACACCTCACCCCGGCCCTGGATACA
The DNA here is from genome assembly GCA_016584305.1 of Chionoecetes opilio. Classification (NCBI taxonomy): domain Eukaryota; kingdom Metazoa; phylum Arthropoda; class Malacostraca; order Decapoda; family Majidae; genus Chionoecetes; species Chionoecetes opilio. Next base: position 112,686 of record JACEEZ010006003.1, on the reverse strand, counting down.
TGAACACCTCACCCCGCCCCATGGACACATGAACACCTCACCCCCGCCCCAGGATACATGAACACCTCACCCCGGCCCAGGATACATGAACACCTCACCCCGGCCCTAGGATACATGAACACCTCACCCGGCCCCTGGATACATGAACACCTCACCCCGGCCCCAGGATACATGAACACCTCACCCCGGCCCCAGGATACATGAACACCTCACCCCCGCCCCAGGATACATGAACACCTCACCCCGGCCCCAGGATACATGAACACCTCACCCCGGCCCCAGGATACATGAACACCTCACCCCCGGCCCCAGGATACATGAACACCTCACCCCGGCCCTAGGATACATGAACACCTCACCCCGGCCCTAGGATACATGAACACCTCACCCTGGCCCCAGGATACATGAACACCTCACCCCGGCCCCAGGATACATGAACACCTCACCCCGCCCAGGATACATGAACACCTCACCCGCCCCAGGATACATGAACACCTCACCCCGCCCCAGGATACATGAACACCTCACCCGGCCCGGATACATGAACACCTCACCCCGGCCCCAGGATACATGAACACCTCACCCCGGCCCTAGGATACATGAACACCTCACCCCGGCCCCAGGATACATGAACACCTCACCCCGGCCCAGGATACATGAACACCTCACCCCGGCCCTAGGATACATGAACACCTCACCCCGGCCCCAGGATACATGAACACCTCACCCCGGCCCAGGATACATGAACACCTCACCCCGCCCCAGGATACATGAACACCTCACCCCGGCCCCAGGATACATGAACACCTCACCCGGCCCCAGGATACATGAACACCTCACCCCTGGCCCCAGGATACATGAACACCTCACCGCCTGGCCCCAGGATACATGAACACCTCACCCCGGCCCAGGATACATGAACACCTCACCCCCGCCCCAGGATACATGAACACCTCACCCCGCCCCAGGATACATGAACACCTCACCCCGGCCCCAGGATACATGAACACCTCACCCGGCCCAGGATACATGAACACCTCACCCCGGCCCCAGGATACATGAACACCTCACCCCGGCCCCAGGATACATGAACACCTCACCCCGGCCCAGGATACATGAACACCTCACCCCGGCCCCAGGATACATGAACACCTCACCCCGGCCCCAGGATACATGAACACCTCACCCCGGCCCAGGATACATGAACACCTCACCCCGGCCCAGGATACATGAACACCTCACCCCGCCCCAGGATACATGAACACCTCACCCGGCCCTAGGATACATGAACACCTCACCCCGGCCCAGGATACATGAACACCTCACCCCGGCCCAGGATACATGAACACCTCACCCCGGCCCAGGATACATGAACACCTCACCCCGGCCCAGGATACATGAACACCTCACCCGGCCCAGGATACATGAACACCTCACCCCGGCCCAGGATACATGAACACCTCACCCCGGCCCAGGATACATGAACACCTCACCCGGCCCATGGATACATGAACACCTCACCCGGCCCCATGATACATGAACACCTCACCCCGGCCCCTGGATACATGACCACCTCACCCCGGCCCCTGGATACATGACCACCTCACCCCGGCCCCATGACACATGAACACCTCACCCAGGCCCCAGGATACATGAACACCGGGCTCACTGGGGAAGATGTCTGCATGACTTGTCAACATATTGCATTATTATCACAATTTAGAAACACTGATTCGTTTCGTTCCAAATTCCTTATTGCTGAAATATTGCAAATAAATAATAGAACATACTTGAGACAGCGAATGACCTGCCGGGACATTATACCATTGTGCTATTTTATGATGGCAGCTCATGTATCGTATATAAAGAGGCTTCCTGTTTAGGAGATAGATGTGGTGTCAGATTTAGTTCAGAAAAAGTGTTAACTCTTTTGTTAGCAGAGACTGATATCTGAGAGTTATCAGAGAGCATTTAAAGAATATCTTTCCTCCCACATACTACCTTTCATCCTGTTATCAGCCTTATAGCCTATATTCTATCCTGTTATCAGCCTCATAGCCTATATTCTATCCTGTTATCAGCCTCATAGCCTATATTCTATCCTGTTATCAGTCTTATAGCCTATATTCTATCCTGTTATCAGTCTCATAGCCTATATTCTATCCTGTTATCAGCCTTATAGCCTATATTCTATCCTGTTATCAGTCTTATAGCCTATATTCTATCCTGTTATCAGCCTTATAGCCTATATTCTATCCTGTTATCAGCCTCATAGCCTATATTCTATCCTGTTATCAGCCTCATAGCCTATATTCTATCCTGTTATCAGCCTTATAGCCTATATTCTATCCTGTTATCAGTCTTATAGCCTATATTCTATCCTGTTATCAGCCTTATAGCCTATATTCTATCCTGTTATCAGCCTCATAGCCTATATTCTATCCTGTTATCAGCCTCATAGCCTATATTCTATCCTGTTATCAGCCTTATAGCCTATATTCTATCCTGTTATCAGCCTCATAGCCTATATTCTATCCTGTTATCAGCCTCATAGCCTATACTCTATCCTGTTATCAGCCTCATAGCCTATATTCTATCCTGTTATCAGTCTTGTAGCCTATATTCTATCCTGTTATCAGTCTTGTAGCCTATATTCTATCCTGTTATCAGTCTTGTAGCCTATATTCTATCCTGTTATCAGCCTCATAGCCTATATTCTATCCTGTTATCAGTCTTATAGCCTATATTCTATCCTGTTATCAGTCTCATAGCCTATATTCTATCCTGTTATCAGTCTTGTAGCCTATATTCTATCCTGTTATCAGTCTTGTAGCCTATATTCTATCCTGTTATCAGCCTCATAGCCTATATTCTATCCTGTTATCAGTCTTATAGCCTATATTCTATCCTGTTATCAGCCTTATAGCCTATATTCTATCCTGTTATCAGTCTTATAGCCTATATTCTATCCTGTTATCAGCCTCATAGCCTATATTCTATCCTGTTATCAGCCTCATAGCCTATATTCTATCCTGTTATCAGCCTCATAGCCTATATTCTATCCTGTTATCAGTCTTATAGCCTATATTCTATCCTGTTATCAGTCTTATAGCCTATATTCTATCCTGTTATCAGTCTTGTAGCCTATATTCTATCCTGTTATCAGCCTCATAGCCTATATTCTATCCTGTTATCAGTCTTATAGCCTATATTCTATCCTGTTATCAGTCTTATAGCCTATATTCTATCCTGTTATCAGTCTTGTAGCCTATATTCTATCCTGTTATCAGCCTCATAGCCTATATTCTATCCTGTTATCAGTCTTATAGCCTATATTCTATCCTGTTATCAGCCTCATAGCCTATATTCTATCCTGTTATCAGCCTCATAGCCTATATTCTATCCTGTTATCAGCCTCATAGCCTATATTCTATCCTGTTATCAGCCTTATAGCCTATATTCTATCCTGTTATCAGTCTTATAGCCTATATTCTATCCTGTTATCAGTCTTATAGCCTATATTCTATCCTGTTATCAGCCTCATAGCCTATATTCTATCCTGTTATCAGTCTTATAGCCTATATTCTATCCTGTTATCAGTCTTATAGCCTATATTCTATCCTGTTATCAGCCTCATAGCCTATATTCTATCCTGTTATCAGTCCTTGTAGCCTATATTCTATCTGTTATCAGTCTTGTAGCCTAATTCTATCCTATCCCTTGTAGCCTATATCTATCCTGTTATCAGTCTTATACCCTATTCTATCCGTATCAGCCTCATAGCCTATATCTATCTGTATCAGTCTGTAGCCTAATCTATCTGTTATCACCTCATAGCCTTATTCACCGTATCAGTCTTGTAGCCTATATCATCCTGTATCAGCCTCAAGCCTAATCTATCCTGTTATCAGTCTTGTAGCCTTATCTATCCTGTTATCAGTCTTTGAAGCCATATTCTATCCTGTATCACCTACATACATATTCTATCCTGTTTCATCTGGAGCCTATAGTTCTATCCTGTTATCAGCATTATAGCATATTTATCCATTATCAGCCAAGCCTATTTAAATCTGTTATCAGTTTGCCATATTCTATGCCTGTACAGTATAGCCTAATTTATCTTACAGTCTCATAGCCTATATTCACCTGTACAGGCTTATAGCCTATATTTATCTGTTATCAGTCTGAGCCTATATGTATCCGTTATCACCTTATAGCCTAATTCTATCCTGTTAGCAGTTATAGCATTTTTCAGTTATCAGTTTATAGCAAATTTATCTGTTATCAGTTTGCTAGACTATATCTGATCGTTATCAGATGTAGCCTATATTAAATATCTGTTTCAGCCTCATAGCCTATATTCTCATCCTGTTATCAGTCTTATAGCCTATATTCTATCCTGTTATCAGTCTTGTAGCCTATATTCTATCCTGTTATCAGCCTTATAGCCTATATTCTATCCTGTTATCAGTCTTGTAGCCTATATTCTATCCTGTTATCAGTCTTATAGCCTATATTCTATCCTGTTATCAGTCTTGTAGCCTATATTCTATCCTGTTATCAGTCTTGTAGCCTATATTCTATCCTGTTATCAGTCTATAGCCTATATTCTATCCTGTTATCAGCTATAGCCTATATTCTATCCTGTTATCAGCCTCTATAGCCTATATTCTATCCTGTTATCAGCCTTATAGCCTATATTCTATCCTGTTATCAGCCTCATAGCCTATATTCTATCCTGTTATCAGCCTCATAGCCTATATTCTATCCTGTTATCAGCCTCATAGCCTATATTCTATCCTGTTATCAGCCTCATAGCCTATATTCTATCCTTACTCCAGGCTTTGTGTCTGCACCGCGGGTCAGGAGGATCAGGAGGGGCCACACCCGGGAAGAAGATAGTGGGCCTGCGGGTTGTGTACTGCGAGTGGGTGGCACCAACGGCAGCAGATCAGGCCCTGGTGTACCCTGCATCAGACCTTGGGTAGGTGGCGGGATGGGTTCAAGTGCAGTATACCAATTATTTATAGAGACTAAGACAGGTAGACTCATAGACACTGAAAAATACAAAGGCAAAGGTGAGAGTCATGAGTTGAAGTGTAGTAGTACAGTAAAACCTCTCATATGCGGACTAATTGGGCCAAGGAGTGGTCCGAGTAATGCAAGGATCCGAATAATGGGGGGATTATATATGGGGGGATATGAAAAAAAAAAAAAAAAAATCTAGTTTTGTATATATAGCTAGGAAATTTCGACCACTAAAAAAAAAAAAAAAAAAAAAAAAAAAAAAAAAATGAGGTCGAATAATCAAAGTCGAATATGAGTTGTAATGGAAAGCTAGGAAATTTCGACCCCTAAAAAAAGAAAAAAAAAAAAAAATAATAAATAAATAAATAAAAATGAGGAGGTCCGAATAATGTCAAAGTCCGAATAATGAGTGTCCGAATACGAGAGGGTTTACTGTATATCAATTATTTATGGAGACAAGGACAGGTACTCACACACACCACATGAAAAATACAAATGCCAAGGTGAGAGCAGTAGTAATCAGGGTAGAACAAGAAGTAACGGATTCAAACTGGAAAAGTGTAGATTTAAAAATGAAATAAGGGAGGAACTGGTTCACAAATAGGGTGGTAGATGATTGGAATGGACTCAGTCGTCAGGTAGTCAGTGCGGAGTCAATAGGGAGCTTTAAAAGGAGGCTAGACAATTTCATGGATGGGGATGAAAAGTGGATGTAGATAGTGTTAAGTAACAGGAACTACCACATGTAAGTCTCGCGGCCTCTTGTAGCTTCCTTATGTTCTTATGTTCTTATGTTCTTACCTTACATGTATTGTGTACCCTTGGCCTGTTTCCAACTTAGGTAAGAAACTGTAAACAAGATGTGACTTCCCAGAGGGGAAAAATAATTGTTACCCACCTTGCAGACATAAGACATCTTGCAGAAATAAGGTAGTTAGTGGGGAGTCAATAGGGAGCCTTAAAAGGAGGCTGGATAATTTCATGGATGGGGATGAAAGGTGGATGTAGGTAGTGTTAAGTAACAGGAACTACCACGTGTAGGTCTCGCGGCCTCTTGTAGCTTCCATATTTTCTTATGTTCTTATGAAATGATCATTATGAGCTGTGCAGTTTCATTACACGTAACTACATACTGTAGTTTTGAAAGGCACGCTACTTATTTTCTAGGATCAGCCTTTGTCACTTTGGCTGGCTGCATAGTTAGGGGAGGTCAGCCTCTTGTATGAAGGTCAGGATATCATCTCAGGGTACTTACAGGTATTTAACCCCTTCACGCCCAGATTTTTCCTTTGCTATAAAAAATTGTCTGTTGTGGAGCCATAAAATTACGAAAAGTAACTGAATATACCAAATTAGTTAGTCGACAAGGATACTAAACAGATCATATCTATAAAATATTGCTTATATTCACAAAAAATCATCTAATGGTACCCAGATTACAATGGAAATTACGTTCTGGGCCTCAAGGGGTTAAGAGTACCTTTGACAGTACCAGCGAGAGATAATACAAGGAAGAAACTAGTATAAGGAAGATGTGATATCCCGGAGTGGAGTAATATTTCCCCGCCTTGCAGACTGCCTCGGGCCATTCTGCGTTCCGTGATGAAGAACTTTCTGCTGATGTTCCTTTTCCCCGTCTGCTTCACCTTCCTCTCCTTCCACCACAACCGCACCATCTACGACGTCCTGGCCGGCTCCGTGGTGGTGGAGGACACGCCGCTCCGCCAACGCAATAACCACAACAATAATAATCGAAACTAGTTGTGATTATTACCATTATTTGAATATTACGATTATTGTATGATTATTGTGATTACTATTACCATTATTTTATACCAAGATTTTTTATGGATTTTAGATTGAAGGGGATGCAGGAGGTATAGATACTACTATTACTATTTCTACTACTATTACTACTACTACCACTACTACTACTATTACTGCTACTACTGCTTCTACTACAACTGTATGACTACCACTACTGCTATTAATACTCAAACTACTACTACCACTACTATTACTGCTACTACAACTACTACTACTACTACTACTACTACTACTACTACTACTACCACTACTACTACTATTACTGCTACTACTGCTTCTACTACAACTGTATGACTACCACTACTGCTATTAATACTCAAACTACTACTACCACTACTACTACTACTATTACTGCTACTACAACTACTACTACTACTACTACTACTACTTCTACTACTACTACTACTACTACTACTACTACTACTACTACTACTACTACTACTACTACTACTACTACTACTTCTGTAAGACTACCAGGCCCCAGCACTGAGTATTAACTTGGACTCCTTGCCTACAATCTCGCTTCTATTTTCAGGATCCCAGAGTATCTTATTCTTAATGTTGTTGTTTATCTCTAAGGTCCCAGGAATCCCTCCAAGCCTGCTATACAGTTTCTCGCCTCTTCTCTTGGTCATGGAATACCTGTATCACTATTGCAATGAGAAACTCCACCACCACTACTGCAAATATTTATACTGCCTCTATTTTATTCAAGTGTTTATACAAATTATATGTTTATATATTGAAGGGATTTATGTGCAGTGTTTTCTGAGCTGTCACATCTGGGTACATACACATTCAAACTTTTGTTGCTTATATTTCAGAAGTGAACTTTTTTTATTTTTTTTATTTATTTGGTGGATAAATTACCATTCCGTGAAGAGGACAAAATGATAGAGACATTTTTTTGACAATATGTAGATGGACTCTTGTAGCTTCCTTATTTTTCTTATGTTTCTTCGTGCCATATGACCTCTGATGTCTGGCACACCTCCCCTTTTTTTTAGCATTGATTAATTCTTACGTCGCTTATAATATATTTTTCATAACATAGGAAAGCAAATAACATACCATGATGTATTTACCTTTCTTAATTGGTCCTGGAGAATACAATAGAGTCTTTGGCCTTGTTAAAAGTGTGGAGACTCTATAGACTAACGTGTGCTTTGTTGCAGGGAATAATGTTTCAAGTGAGATATCCCAGTATTACGTGAGAGAATGTATAAATGGGGACCATTGATCGAGTGGTTGCTATTGTTCTACTGAGTAAACGTACATATCGCTAACTCTTCAAAGTTAAAGATATCCAGCCAAAACCCAGGTATTTACCACGGTAAAGCAGAGTAAAATGGTGTTTTATATACTGGTTGTTGAGCAGGGCGTTTGACTCGAGGTGGTTCACTTATTAGTATTACTCGCATGTTATTCGTAATATGTCCCTAACTACTACTAACACTACTGGTGAACTAAAAGACAATAGCAAAACATGTCTTACTATTTCTAGATATTGACTCTTTGAAGAAAGTTGATGCTTTTTTACCCCTTAATATATCTACTTACTAAAAGTCTAAATATCCTATACTACGACTGGCACTGTCCACTGAGTTGCTACGACGTTACATAACTACTAACCCTTACTACAACAATAATAATAATAATAAATAAAGTTAATACGAGTCAGAGGCAATGCTGCAACCTACCCTCGATGCAACCTGCCCGCTCTCCCCTACTATGTACATATTGTATACTTCTTGAATGAGTGTGGGACTAGTTCATGCCGTCGTGCTATGTATTAATTGAGCCTGGTTATACAAAGACATAATACAGTGTGTGTGTGTGGTGTATGTATGTGTATATTTCAATATGTACAAGTCTATTACAATAATAAATGTCTTTTTTTTTTTTTTTTTAAGATATTTTTACAAGCTCGTGTGGAATGAGTGGAACAGGAACTACCACGTGTAGGTTTCGTGGCCTCTTGTAGCTTCCTTATTTTCTTATGTTCTTATGAGTGGTAAATTTGAGGAACCAGCATGTGTGTTAGCATGTTGGATTCAGAACCCGGAGGACAAGGTTTTGATTCAGTATCCAGGCTGACCCGTGAAAAGTGAAACGCTATTTGGGGTCATTGTCTCACCCTTTAGCCTCTGTTTACCAATAAGGAATTAGTTTAAAACAGTTCAGATGTGACCTTCTTGTTCAAAAATTAAAAAGAAAGAGGTCATCCTTTCTTTTCTCCTGTATATGTGTGTATAACTTTAACTGTGCGTGTATATCTGATGTATGGATGTGTAGAAACTATCAATGAATCTTACTTGTGGGGTCCCATCTCCATGTCTAACTTCAACAATTTAGAGTTTATATGTATGAATACCCTTGGCATTTATAATTTCATTGTGCAGTGTATATTCCATATTAGTACACTGATAAGTAACACTGTACTAATTCTTAATGTCCTTCATGCATTTTGTCATTTTCAGTTACTTTCCATGTCCTCGTGTGGCTCCAACATCCAATATCCTGCCCCCATCTTACTCCTGCCCGTTCCAGTTCCTTCCCTCATTTGTCCTCCCTTTCCCGACCTCCCTGTCTTGCGGACATTCTCCCGGAATCCCCCTCCTTCTCCCTGGAAAATTTAACCTCCTTCCTCCAACAAATCCACATCCTACATCTGATCTAACCATCCTGCTGTAACATTCCGTTCTTTCCCCTTCCCTCATCGTTTCACTATTATTCTTTAACCCTGACCCTTTATATGCTTTGCCATGGTGCCATATGACCTCTGATGTCTGGCACATTCACCTTTTTAGGCATTAAATCAATCCATCAATCCAACATTCCTTACATAGAAGTCTTTGTCACTATTTTCCATTTTCGTTATTGACCTATGCACCATTATTAATTCTCTTCTTTCTCTTCTTCCCTCCAATTATAGCAAACTCAATCTCCGGCCTCTCATATGCCAGAGCTGACAGACGGGGAATAGTCATTGTGGCCACTCTTTGTATTCTCTTGATCTACCGTAGATAACACTATAGTCGCCAGTCACTTGCCACTGCACTTATGTCGCCAGGCATAATATATTACGAATTTTAGCATCACTATAGACTTTTATGTGCCACTGAAGATGCGTGCACAGTAGTTTATATTATGTACATCACACTACATGTCTTCAGTGGCACATAAAAGTCTGTAGTGATGCTAAAATTCGTAATATATTGTGCCTGGCGACATTAGTGCAGTGGCAAGTGACTGGCTACTATAGTGTTATCAACGGTAAATATATTTCTTCTTTTGTTATACCACCATGGCATGCTCTAATAATCCAGGGTAGATTACGGCCACGATAAATTTGATCATGTCTTCATCCATATAGACAATATTTTAAAATGTTTGTCAGAACTTTATAGGCTGCACCAATAATTTGATGGATATATTTCTATGGTGATTTGTTGTCTTGCATTATTACTCCAAGTTTCTAGGATTATCAGAAAAAAGCAAGAACCCCAGGAAACATAAAATGGGCCTATAGTCTATTTTTTTATTATGGTCAAAATGCAGTAAGGAAGCCACGCCCCCGGCCTCCCCTCCTATTCTACGGGGCAGCTGATTGGTGCATTCCTCGTATAATCACTACCAATCACAATATCTTCACTACTTAACAGCGCGTGACCACTGGACAGAGCAATCTTCACTACAGAGGATGACAAAATAAAAAATCCTTCTGTAGTGAAGATTGCTCTGTCCAGTGGTCACGCCGCTGTTAAGTAGTGAAGATACTGTGATTGGTAGTGATTATACGAGGAATGCACCAATCAGCTGCCCCGTAGAATAGAAGGGGAGGCAGGGGGCGTGGCTTCCTTAGTGCATTTTGACCATAAAAAAAATTGACTATAGGCAGGCTCTGAGGACGGCCGCTACTTAAAATAAAACGGCTATTAAGACAGTTTAGCTGGCAAGCTACTAACTCCTCCCTTGTTTAGGCTTTGCTATTTTGCCACATGACCTCTAATGTCTGGTACGTTTCCCCTTTTTTGGCATTACAATCAATCAGTTAATCATAAAAGTGTTAGTTGCTTATAAATAGAAGTAAGTTATATATTATTTACTGGTATGGTTTTGTTCCGAGGGTGCCGCACAGGGTTACCACTCCTTGGGATTTTTCACAAGATCTTGGGATTTGGGTCATGGCCTTGGGATAATTTTAGTCTATCTTGGGATTTTTTAGGGGATTATTCAAGTATTTCTCCAGTAGTTTATCTAAAGGTAAGCATGTGTACCGTATTTAGGATTTGGTTTCAATGTTTTTCAAAGACTGGGATATTTTTGTCTATCTTGGGATTTTTTGGGATCAGTCTTGGGATTTCTGAATTTTCTCTAACCCCTCCCTATTTTATGCTTTGCTATTGTGCCATATGACTGAGTATGAGCTCTGAAGTTTGGCATGTTCACCTTTATTGGCATTACAATCAATCAATCAATCATAAAAGTGTTAGTTATCCATAAGTAGGTTATTAATATAGGTTATAAGGTTATTATTTACTAGTAGTGTTTTGTCCCGTGTTGTCACTTAAGCGTAAACAAAGCGCGTCATTTATGTCTTTCTGTTTACCAGTGCACGTCCGCTCACTCCCGCGAACGTGTTTTCAAGAGAATAACTTTAATGGATAAGATTGAGACTATTCCTGCTCAAGTAAGTGTTTGTGAACTATTATCAATCATTAAAAACTTGGAACTAACTATCCTCGAGGCGTGAGAAGTAAGCAGCGTGGGTGAGTGTTGCTTCCCAGGTTCACGCAGGGTTTTTAGTATAATTTCGGTATTAGGCACTATAAAACTAGCTAGTTCAACGTACATAATCGCGTGTATCTTTTCATCTTGCGTACTATGAACCGTACATTTCCCATGGCGTAATTGAATAGTAATGGAGATACATATACTATCTACCGAAAATTAAGTTATTTCAGCCAAAAATGGTTAGGTTAGGTTAGGTTAGACATGAGGATTTTAGTATAATTTCAATATTAGGCACCAAAATACTAACAAATTCAACGTGCATAATCGTGTAGATATTTACATCCTGCGTATTTTGAACCACCAATTATCCATGGCGTAATTGAATAGTAATGGAGGTCTATATGCCGAAACCTTAGTTATTTCAGCCAAAATGGTTAAGTTAGGTTAAATTAGATTAGGTTAGGTTAGACATTAGGTTTTTAGTATAATTTCGGTATTAGGCACCAAAACACTAACAAATTCAACGTACATAATCGCGTATCTTTTCATCCTGCGGAATTTGAACCGTAAATTTCCCATGGCGTAATTGAATAGTAATGGAGATACATATACTAACGACAATGAAGTTATTTCAGCCAAAAATGGTTCAGTTAGGTTAGGTTAGGAAAAAGTTCCGGCCTCGAAATCGATGGTGGCCAATAATGAAAATGTACCCAGGTTAACTCAATTTTTATTTCAATCTAGACTATGGTAGATTGTGAAAAGAGACATCAAAGTAGCAATCTGAGTGAGAAGAGAACCGTAACATTAAACATCGCAACCAGGTACCAACATGTATATAACACATCCGCGTGCACATTTTAACCCCTTCACGCCCAGATCTTTCCTTTGCTATACAAAAATTGTATGTTGTCGAGCCAAAAAATTACGAAAAGTAACTGAATATACCAAATTAGTTACCGTAGATAACAGTCAAATCGCCACCTGCAGTCATGTCGCCAGGCGCCATATATTACGAATTATAGCATTACTACTGATTTTTATGTGCCACTGAAGATAATACACAGTAGCTTATATCATGACTGTATAATCTACTTTGTTTCAACGTTGTTTTATGCTTTGTAGCTGCAAGTATAGACGGTTTCAAATTTCACTACGCGTTTTTTTCTTCGGGCGACGACGACAGCGGTACGACACTCGGTAAATAAACACTAGATGGCGACTTCACTGTTGGTAGCCACTTTGTAGATATTTTTGTAATTTGTTCATTTATAGCCATAATATAACACAGATGAAGACACAAAATGACACACTCTCCAGATAGCCCCTTCTAACTTTCCTGAAATCATGGATGTAGAAATATAAGTATTAACGCCACCACACGTCTGTAAACAGAAAAAAAAAGTTGTCCTGGCGACTTTACTGTTATCTACGGTAGTGGACAAGGATACTAAAATTACTAAACAGGTCATATCTATAAAATATTGCTCATAGTCACTAAAAATCGTCTAATGGGACCAGGGCCGGATTATGACCTTTTGGGGCCCCTAGGTTAATTAAATTGTGGGCCCCCTCAGACGGAGCCACCCTCTAACTCGCCCGCACCCCAATTTTTTTTACATTTTATCGCAAAATAATGAGCTGAAAAACAATATATACGCTACATTCACAAATAAGTGTTTTACTGTGTTTAGCACGATGATAAACAAACATGGACTGGGGCCCCATGATTTACAGCTAGGGCCCCAAACAGGGGCCCTTTATCTCAAATAAAGGCCCCAAACTGAGGCCCTTTATCTCAAATAATAATATAAGCGAAAGTGTGTCTGTCTGTCTGTGTGTGTGTGTGTGTGGTATAGGTTCCGCCCCCCGTGGCGCAAACACCTCATATGGCACATTTTTGGAATCAGGTTGACCAGGGGAAGGTCATAAGCCCATTTATGAGATGATCCGATCACTTTTTTTTTTTTTTTTTAGCAGCCTATTAGCGAGAATTTTGAAAACAAAAGTGGGTTGCGAGAATTGAGGAAGCCTTGATGTAGGGTGATGGGTAATGGGTGAGTGAATGGGTGGGGTGATGGGTAATGGGTGTGGGGTGATGGGTGAGTGAATGGGTGGGGGGTGATGGGTGAGGGAATAGGTGGGGGGTGATGGGTAATGGGTGAGTGAATGGGTGTGTGGTGATGGGTAATGGGTGAGTGAATGGGTGGGGGGTGATGGGTAATGGGTGAGTGAATGGGTGGGGGGTGATGGGTAATGGGTGAGTGAATGGGTGGGGGGTGATGGGTAATGGGTGAGTGAATGGGTGGGGGGAATACATACATTTCTACATCCATGATTTCAGGAAAGTTAGAAGGGGCTATCTGGAGAGTCCATGTTTGGTGGGCCGAAGGCCCATCAAACACAGGTGGTGGGCCGAAGGCCCACCAATAGCCCTCCGCAGGAGCTAGCCAAAAAGTCCGCCCGGAGGGCGGCTTTGCGGCTAGTCTCAAATAAAGGGCTTCAAACAGGGGCCCTTTATCTCAAATTATTTTATCTCAAAGTAATTTTATCTTAAGTTAAATGAATTATTCAGCAATGCAAAATATCATTTTTCAAAAAAAAATTATATATGGAAATCTTTTAGCAGGGACCCCAGGTTTGGGGCCCCCAAGCTTGAGGGGCCCTAGGCTGCAGCTTATACTAGCCTATAGGATAATCCGGCCCTGAATGGGACCCAAATTACTATGGGAATTACGTTCTGGGTCTTGAGGGGTTTCAAGTCAACCGATAGACAACTGTAACTACAATCCCAAATGATACGCCGAGTGGTTGGGACTTGAATTTATATCTAACCAAACACCATACAATATGTTATTGGTTATGGAGGAGTGCGGGTGACCAATGATATATACGTATAAAGAAATACTAGCCTTGGGGGTGACGGGGCAGTGTATGTATATATGTGCGTGTGGCTCAGTGGGTGGGGGGGCAGCTGCAGGTGTTGTAGCAGCTGGTCACTATCACACGTACACCACCACCACCATCACCTCCTCAGCGTGAGAGCTTCATTAGAATTAGATTTACAACTTAATCGTTATGTTTATGAGGCGGCTGTTTAAGGATATTGAGGGGAGAGGGCGCTATAGGGAAGGGTGGGCAAACAAATACTTAGAGTAATACACTATGCTCCCGGTAATTTGAATAAACTCAATATGACTCAATATAGTGAGTCAGATTGCATGAGGATTGAGGTGCGTCGCTTTTTAGACCCCCTTGAAACCCTGAACGTAATTTCCATTGTAATTTAGCTACCTTTAGACGATTTTTAGTGAATATAAGCAATATTTTATAGATATGACCTATTTATAGTACCTTGTCCACTAGCTTATTTGGTATATTCAGTTACTTTTCTTCATATTTTGGCTTGACAACAAACATTTTTTTATAGCAGAGAAAATATCTGGGCGTGTAGAGGTTAAGTAATGTACTGTACGTGGGAAAACACACACACACACACACACACAGTGACATACACACACTCACTCCGCTTGCGTAGTGGATATTAATTAAACATCCTCGCCTGCAATCCAATAGGTCGTATGTTCGAGGCCCGCTGTAGCCTCTAAGGTTCATAACTGACAAGATCGGGTAGTTACTATCCCCCTTGAGTAAGGGAATAGGACGTGTCTGGTGTGTGAGGTCCCGGCCTTACCCAAGATTGTTCCTATTACGTAGCTCAAACCTCAAAGCTCCCACTTGTAGGTCACAGGAACTATACCACGTGTAGGTCTCACGGCCTCTTGAAGCTTCCTTATTTTCTTAGGTTCTTATGTTCTTAACTGGTTAGAATGATAGCTGGTGATCGCGAGTTCAGCGCAAGACTGAAACAAAGAAGAAAAAAAAAAAAAAATACATTCAGATTCATAATCATACACGCACCTGTTTCGAAGGTCTTCAACATTCAGTAAGTGTCCTGTTATGATATCAACAGAGGAAAAACATTATCGAAACTGAGCTGGAGTTAGGAAAACACTAGTGAGAAGTTGACATAAACAGCACGCACGCATCCTCTTCACTTATTGAGGAAAATTACATATAATAATAATAGTATTAATAATAATAATTTTATTTATCACCCGGAGGCATACAGGCAAAAAAAGCAACCAACATGACATAGTTAACTTAAGTGATATAGTTAGGTTAATGAACTGTGAAGTGAAGTCAGACAACTGAGTCAATGTTTGTAGCTATTTACGTTGAATCGCTAATGAGTCATAACCTTGTGTAATACTAATGACCACCCTCGCCACCACCTGATTGCCCTGACACCTGCGTCGCCTTGAACACCTGTGCTGACGCCCTATACATAGAGGCACCAAGGGCTTTCCCTGACACACCTGCATGTTCCCATCCTCCTCCTTACTCCTCCCTGTCCCAATTCCCAATTTATAATCTCCTTCCTCCAACACTTACACATCCTGCATCTGATCTAACCATCCTGCTGTAACATCCCGTTCCTCTCCCTTCCCTCACCGTTTCACTCTCTATAACCCCTCCCTTTTTTATGCTTTGCCATAGTGCCATATGACCTCTGATGTCTGGCATATTTCCCCTTTTTTGGCATTACAATCAATCCTTCCTCTTCTTCCTACTACTGACTTCTGGCGTTGCTATAAAAATGAGCGTTATACATTTTTTATTTATTTATTTATTTATTTATTTATTTATTTTATTATTTTTTTATTTATTTTTTTTTTTTTTTTTTTTTTTTTTTTTTTTTTTTTTTTTTTTTTTTTTTTTTTTTTTTTTTATTTTTTTTTTATTTTTTTTTACATTTGTGCCTGTAGCGCCTGTAGGCAGTGGTGACCATGACCTATCCTATATAGTACAAGCGTCATCTTGCTGCTAACTACACATTGTACTTTATAATTCCTCATTTTCACCAACGCCCACAACCCTCGGCATTAATGATTCGGCATTAATGATTTCACAATTGTAAAAGGTATTCCATTTATATAAAAACGGTTATACCAGAACAGGAATAATAATGAAGTGAAGAGGTGGATGCATATAATCAAAGAGAAAGATGAGTAGACTTATATCATATCATTAACTTTATATATATTTATCCCTTTATCACCTGATTGTAAATGTATCACTAACTTATGTTATACTTTCTAATAATAATAATAATAATAATTTTATTCTCGCCTAGAGGCATATAGACAAAAAACAAAGCAATAAGAACAAGCCAAGGAGTAAACTTAAGTACTAGGTAGAGCAAATACAAAAAACAGTAACAAAGTACAGGCGCATTAGGGGACATAGTATCAAAGTACATAGAAAAGCATACATAGACACATGGATAACATATACTTTCATACTGATGTTTTGGACTTTAGACAACACTTTACAGCTGTTTAGTTAATTAGTGTTGCCATTCATCTCTTTGAGCTGATGTGGTAGTCATTTCAAGGTTTTCTGTGGGAGTGTAACTGATACGAACCAAGTGTTTTATTTCGTATCATTGGGAAACACACTTGCGGCTCGGGCATGCTAGGTGACGTGTTGGGGGGAGGGGGGGGTAGTGTTACGAGGTGCTGTAGGCAGGGGGTGTTGTGAACTTGTGGGGAGATTATTATATGTAGTACCAAAACATGAAAACTATGGTGCCCCCCATATTCACCCGTGTCCACCCGAGTGCCCCCCCGTTATTACACCCCTCATTCCGCCACTGTATACTATGTAGGCTAGTGTATATATGAGGTGGGGTGTGTGTATGGAGCGGCCACTCACGATTCTCGTTTCCCCTGGTTGACGTCATGGCGACCATATAACACAGGCTACTCGTGGGAGGCGCCAGTCCCTCTTTAGTCACCGACGAGGAAGTGCCACTAACCAAGGGTGAGGAGGAGGGCCGACCAGCACGTGTGTGGCACCCGGGAACACCTGTGGATGCCACTTGCCTCAGAACTTGTGTGTGTGTGTGTGTGTTTGGTGGGGATGGGGGTGTCTGTGTGTGTGTGTGTTTGGTGGGGATGGGGGTGTCTGTGTGTGTGTGTGTGTGTGTGTTTGGTGGGGATGGGGGTGTCTGTGTGTGTGTGTGTGTGTGTGTGTTTGATGGGGATGGGAGTGTCTGTGTGTGTGTGTGTGTGTGTGTGTGTTTGGTGGGGATGGGGGCTGTGGCGTACCCAGAAAGTTGAAAAGGGGGTGGCCAAAAAAAAAAAAAAAAAAAAAAAAAAAAAAAATATATATAATATATATATATATATATATTATATATATATATATATATAATATAATATATATATATATATATTATATATATATTAATATATAGATAGATAGATATCATAGACCACTGAAGATATAGTGGTCTGTGATATATATATATATATTTATTTATTTATAATAAATATATTTTTTTATTATTTATATTTTGCAAAGGGGGGGGGGGGCATGGCCGCATGGCCCCCACCCTCCTCGGTACGCCACTGGATGGGGGGTATTTGTGTGTCAGTGTGTGTGTGTGTGTGTGGTGTGGTGGGGGGGTGGGGGTGTCTGTGTTTATGTGTGTTATGTGTGTATGTGTGTGTGTTGTGGGGGTGGGGGGTGTATGTTTATGTGTGTCAGTGTGTGTGTCTGTGTGTTTGTGTATGGTGGGGGTGGGGGGGTGTGCATGTGTGTCTGCATGTGTCTGCATGTGTGTCTGCATGTGTTTGTGTAAGTATTTGTGTGTGTGTGTGTGTGTGTGGTGGGGGTGGGGGTGTCTGTGTATGTATGTGTGTGTGTGTGTGTGTGTGTGTGTGTGTGTGTGTGTGTGTAGGTTGGGGTGAAGGACCACCTGGAATATACTGACGTCATTTGCAGACGTCACGTGGAAGAAACTTGTATTAAATATTATGTAATTGATTGTACAAGTGCATTAGACCACCTGTATTTATTCCTCAGTTTTCCTCACCTATTAGGCGTCTCCATATGTCAAACTCCGGTATATATTTTACTAGCCGCAAAGCCGCCCTCCGGGCGGACTTTTTGGCTAGCTCCTGCGGAGGGCAATTGGTGGGCACTCGGCCCACCACCTGTGTTTGGTGGGCCTTCGGCCCACCAAACCCACTTGTTTCGGCTTCTCTCACCTGGTTCGGCCCACCAAGGCCCACCTGTGTTTGGTGGGCCTTCGGCCCACCAAACACAGACGCTCCAGATAGCCCCTTCTAGCTTTCCTGAAATCATGATTGTATGTATTAACGCCAACCCATTCACATCACCCCCAACCCATTCACTCACCCATTACCCATCACCCCCACCCATTCACTCACCCATTACCCATCACCCCCCACCCATTCACTCACCCATTACCCATCACCACACACCCATTCACTCACCCATTTCCCATCACCCCCCATCTATTCCCTCACCCATCACCCCCACCCATTCACTCACCCATCACCCCACACCCATTACCCATCACCCCACCCATTCACTCACCCATTACCCATCACCCTACATCAAGGTTTCCTCAATTCTCGCAACCCACTTTTTTTTTCACAATTCTCGCTAATAGGCTGCTAAAAAAAAAGAAAAAAAAGATCGGATCATCTCATAAGTGGGCTTAAAACCTTCCCCTGGTCAACCTGGTTCCAAAAATGTGGTATATGATGGGATTCCGCCACGGGGGGCGGAACCTATACCACACACACACACACACACACACACTTTCGCTTATATTATTATAGATAGATGTATGTGTGTGTGTGTGTGTGTTTGTTTCTTTCCGTGTTGTGTGTGTGTGTGTGTGTGTGTGTGTGTGTGTGTGTGTTTGTTTCTTTCCTTGTGTGTGTGTGTTTGTTTCTTTCCGTGTGTGTGTGTGTGTGTGTGTGTGTGTGTGTGCGTGCTGTGTGTGTGTGTGTGTAAGGGGGAGGGTCTGATGGTTCGCAGTGACGGGGTCAAGATAACAACTTGTTTAGATGTGTCAATCATAATTGTATATTGTTATCTATACTCTTTTTACACACACACACACACACACACACACACACACACACACACACACACACACACACACACACACACACACACACACACACACGGAAAGAAACAAAAAAAACCACACACACACACACAGAAAGAAACAAACACACACACACACACACACACACACACGGAAAGAATATCATTGTCCTGCCGCTCTGTTTTTTTCTTCTTTATTTTCTTTTCTTTTTTTCTTCATATAATATATACACACACGTCCACGAAGGAGAATAGTCATTGTCTTACCGCTCTGTTTGTTAGTTGCCATGTTGCCCTGTGCATTTGCGAGTATTTACCTGTAGCCTACTTTGTGTGCTGCTGCGAGATTGTGATTGTTGTGTTGTGAGATTTAAAAGGAAATAGGGAGAAACTGGTTCACAAATAGGGTGGTGAATGATTGGAATGGACTCAGTCGTCAGGTGGTCAATGCGGAGTCTATAGGGGTCTTTAAAAGGAGTCTGGATAAATTCATGGATGGGGAAGAGAGGTGGATGTAGGTAGAGTTAAGTAACAAGAACTACCTCGTGTAGGTCTCTCGGCCTCTTGTAGCTTCCTTATTTTCTGATGTTCTTATGTTGTATATTTATTTGGGTAAATCTTAAGAACAAAGGCTTCACCCCCTAATAATAATACAGCTAGGAGTAATACAGCTAGTTTAACAATATATATATATACCTAGAATACGTAACATAAGTATTTGGGAAGAATTGTTGTAACATTGGTGTAACATGTATGTATGCCCGTGTATGATCATAAATTTAAAACTACATATACAGTAGGTTATACCAAAGGTTATACTATACAGTAGTCTATGGTTATACCTTCTACTTACTAGATACGCACTACTTTCTCAAACTCGTCGTCCATTGCGCATCTCGCTGGACTTAGTTTTTCTCAAGAACCTGAAATTTGATATCGGCCATGTAGGCAAAGTAAGGATCGGCACTCATTAAAATCTACATAGATGTGTTAACCTCTTGAGACCCATAACGTAATTTGCATTGTAATTTGGCTACCTTTAGACGATATTTAGTGACTATAAGCAATATTGAATAGATATGACCTGTTTAGTATCCTTGTCGACTAACTAATTTGGAATATTCAGTAACTTTTCGTAATTTTATGGCTCGACAACAGACGATTTTTTATAGCAAAGGAAAGATCTGGGCGTGAAGGGGTTAAGGACAGTAAGTATAATACGTAGAGCCAACATTTGGGCCAGCTTAGCGTGGAGCCCTTGTTCTTAAGATTTTCCTTTATTTGTATAGCTGTGTATATTTGTTATGCTATAATTTGTAAACTTTCTTATTTTCTCATGTTCTTCTAATTTGTGTGTTTCAGGTCACCATGCGGTACTTCCTTCCCTTGCTGTGCGTGTTGCTGCTGACGGGTAAGTACTCGATGTGGCCTCTTGTAGCTTCCTTATGTTCCTTCCTTATGTAGCCTCTTATGTTCTTACACGATGGGACAGTGACAGGCGATTTTTTTATTTATTTTTTTTTTTTTTTTTTTTTTTTTTTTTTTTTTTTTTTTTTTTTTTTTTTTTTTTTTTTTTTTTTTTTTTTTTACTTCACAAAGGACTGACCAAGGAAGAAAAAAAGAAGCAAAAAAAAATCCGCTTAGTTGCTATCCCCTATAAAGAAGACAGTAAGAGAATATAGAAAGGAGGGTTGGGCCAATTTAGTTCGGGAGGTGTCTTGTCACTCCTCTCCTGAATATATTTAAGTCGTAGGAAGGGGAGGGAATGAAGGACAGGAAGATTGGAAGTAAGAACACGATTTTACTTGTGTGTCCCGTCTTCATGCATCTATTATGTCCTTTTTGTTATCTTTATGTACGAGAAATGATAACTGTATATAACACACACACACACACACACACACACACACACACACACAACACACACACACACACACACACACACACACACACACACACCACACACACACACACACACACACACACACACACACACATACACACACACACACACACACACACACACACAAACACAACACACACACACACACACACACACAACACACACACACACACACACACACACACATTCATGTTTTCTTGGCGTAAGAGGATAAGTTAGATTCTCTGCCTTATTGTTTCTCGTCGGGTTGTATAGATGCAGATGTGAGTAAAATCAGGATGTTATTTTTGTTATTGTCCAGCAGGTATCTGAAGTTATAGAGCAGTGTTTCTTAACCTTGTTACCACCACGCCCCCTTCAGTAGTTAATCCTTGCCCCCCTTTCACTTCCTCAACTAAGATATATCAAAATAATCCTGAATCAAAAAGAAAAACTGAAAAGTGCGTGTATTTAGCACTTATATTGTGCACATAATTACTCATTAACACCTTGCATAGACCCAGAAGATTTAGTTAGATCACGTTTATATATTCAAAATAATGATAATAATAACTGATAATAGTAATAAAAATAAACAGAAAATAATATTGCCTAAAAGTCTATATAGTTAGTGAAACGCGGCAAGGCGTCACCGCAGAGTGTATCAGAGCCACCCTTGCTTCTCTGTAGCGACTTTCTTCGCTCACTCGCGCGCCGAGCTACATGTTAAAGCGAAGGCCGAGCTTCACGTTAAATACTTGACAGTTCTTCCTTTTTCTCTCTTGGCTCCCGCCCCCTAGGTAATTACCCACGCCCCCCTAAGGGGCCGGGCCCCCCAGGTTAAGAACCGCTGGTATAGAGCAAAGTAAGCAAGTTTAGTAAAGTATACCTTCATTTTCGGAAATGTTCGTTAGAGAAAATGTATCTTAAGTTTAGCAGTAACTTATGATGAATTAAATATGTATTTTACATAAAATTAGAACCGAGCACAGCCGAGTGGCCTAAGATCAACCACACAGATCTCACATGCTGCCCATTAACTCTACCTTCGATGGCGAGTGCATCGGAGGACACAGGGGGCGACATGAGCCTCTAATCACAGGCGTCACTATAAAAATCCTGCCTGCGCCACCATGGGCGAGGGCCAACCATCACAGCCCTCACGTGAGCCTCCAGGGCCTACCATCCGAGCCCTGGAGGCAGACCCGGATTATCCTATA